>PVKS010003224.1:0-106693 GCA_004027875.1 Aplodontia rufa | reverse complement strand
CTGCTCCTGCCCCCCCCCCCCACTAATATCTTAATACCATGTAGTTCTTTGTATTTTTACTCTTGGTGGTCTCACTTTTCCTGCAAGATCACCAAAAGTCTGTGATATAATCCATGAAAAGCAATCATTCAAATAACATTTAGTGGACACCTACAATGCTCTAAGAACTTTGTGCTGTGAGTTGCTGAGTCTATAGGAATAAATAAGGCATAGGGGTTTTTATTGTTGTTGTTGTTGTCATATGTATGTTTTTTGAGAGACAATGGGAGACAGAAAGAGCTTATTTTATTTTTTTTTTTCATCTGCTTTTCCCCCCCTCTACTTAGTTGTGTATGTGGTTCTGGGGATCAAACCTGGGTCCTTGCGCATGCCAGGCAAGTGCTGTACCACTGAACCACCTCTGCAGCCCAAGGCATAGTTCTTATCCTTCGGATGGTTATTAAATGAGGAAGAAGCATACAAAGACAGAAGCTCCTCAACTTATTTTTTTTTTTTAAAGAGAGAGGGACAGTGAGAGAGACAGAGAAAGAGAGAAACAACTTCATTTTTAGTTTTTCACATGGCCTTAGTTGCGCCAACGCTTAGTTGTGTACGTGGTGCTGGGGTTTGAACCCAGGTCCTCGTGCTTGCCAGGCAAGCGCCGAAACCACTGACCCACCGCTCCAGGCCCGCTCCTCAACTTATGATGGGTGATAAACCCATCATAAGCTCCAGTCAATAATGATTTAATACACTTAACCTACTGGATATCATAACTCAGCCCACCATAGCTTAGCGTGCTCAGAACATTTAGAGTAGCCTACAGTTGAATAAACTCATCTAACACAAAGCTCATTTTATACTAAAAAGATGGATATTTCAAGTAATTTACCAAATACTTTACTAAAGTGAGAAACAGAATGGTTGTGTGGGTCTGCTTTCACACTAGCATAAAGTTGAAAATTGTAAGTTGAATTATTGTAACTCTGGGACTGTCTATAATTAAAAAATACCATATGCATGGTAACTGGGAGGTACACACAAATGCTGTGGAAGTGTGGAGTATACAAACCATGGATTCTGGATCCTTCACATTCCAGGAGTGAAAAAAGTGGAAACTCAACTCAATATCCCATTGAGAGGTATTCTTAGACTATCAACAGAATGATCTGCAGGCAAGTGAGAAAGAAATCGGGAAGATAGTGTTTGGATACTTTATCAGGAAGCATGGATTATCACACTCTCAAGGGATGTCCCTATTAGCCCTGGCATGCAGTTCTTTGGAGTCAGATGGCATGTCACTCACTGAGGCATCTGATATCAGAGCGAGCTGGGAAGAACAGACTGGACCCCACCTCTATAGAATGGCCTGGGATGGGCAGTGCTCTGGGCAGCTACTGCTTTGCTATTTGTCTAGTTCCCTGTTAGTCCCTGCAGTGAGCAGACCTTGACTTCACAGGCCCACCCTGGTCCTTACACTGTGTCTTTCCCTGGTGTGTTGTGCTGGGAGAATCCATTTCAGGATTACTCTGAGCCTGGAAGAAGGAGGAAGAGTGAAACACAGCACAACAGAAATTCTCAACAGAGTTAGAAAAATGAATTCTCTATCTCATTAAGCCAAAGGAGATCCATTTAAATATACTGAGCCTATACCCAGGAGGCAGCAATTCCTTTCCAATTAGTCTTTTATTTCTGCCAAATCCTCATGAAATGAAAAATTGACATCCTTGTACATTCAAGTTACCTGAAAATCACCCCCTACCATTCTTACCAATAATTGTAATTAGTTTCCCACATAAGTTATTTGAAGGTTACTGACCTTAGTTAATGAATAATTTGCTGAATTGTAAAAATGTTGTCAGAATGGACAGTAAATATCCAGTCCTGAGAGATCTGAGGCCCTGACAAATTAACTGAATTTTCCCAGGTCACAAGCAAGTTGAGTTAGTGGCAAAATAAAATCTCAAAGACCATAGCCAAGCTCTGGACTCCTCACAGAAGGCTTCTGACAGAGGGCATCCTATATACGTCACTGCTCTCACTCATGCAAAATACTGAAGTGGCATGAGAGTGTTTACCTTTGTGAAAGATTTTCTACATGTTAGTGAACTTTCAGGTCCATTTTTCCTGGCAAGGGCCACAACTGTTTGACCATGAGTTCGGCTTCTTATTATGCTTAAGATTCTTTGAGCACAGGACTTACCCCAAGAGTTCCACACGCAATCCCCAGGACTCTGTGCACACACCCACTATGGAAGGTCCTCCTAGAAGCCTCCCAGGGCACGTCCTCCTAAGGCAGGGAGAGGATACCACACAGAGAGCTTCGGGAAGCTCGGCCAACTCCACTGTGCATCTGTTCCCAGTCCCTGGCAGAGACCATCATTGGAATTTATCAAAAGGGCTGCAGAATAATTACTATTGCTCTGGGGCTGACAGCTGTTGAGGGCTTGTGAGGGAGTGGCAGCTTTCCACAGGCAACTGCATTTCTGAGAAAAGGGCCTGAACTTGGACCAAAAAAAAAAAAAAATACTAGCAGTTATTTCTATTTCAAGAGAACAAGCTGTTAAAACTAAAGTGGGAAGAGAGATCACAAACCCCTTGATGTCCCACTGCTGGCTCGTTCCATGCACTCTTGACTAACAAGTGGGTCTGCACGATAAAATAAGCACTTGAAGAACTTCACCCTCCCCTTCGTTAAACACACGCCTAGAACTTAGCACACTGCTTCAGAGACTTGAAACACAAAGTCTTCTTGACTTTCCAGTCAAGGGGGAGGTTGGGAAGACTCGAGTTTGAAAAGTGAGGCCAATCAACGGAGGTTCAGGCTGGGATACCTATTAATCTCCTGCATTTGGCAAGGTCTTTCAATGTAAGTAGAGGGGCTGGTCCTTTGGAGGAAATAAGAGACGCCAATACCATTCCTATAGTTAAGATGCAAGAACTAACCCTTTGGAAATGACATAAACAACACTGAGCACTGCACGTAATTCAGAAATGATGTCTTGAAGCACAGAGTATAGGGAGCAGAGAAGTCACTGAAGGCTGGAGCACTGTCCTCAGCCTTCCTCTTCAGGCCCTCATTAGGTGCTGTTCTCTTAGAATTTGGCTCCAGAAGGGTTCAATGGTGCACACCTGTAATCCCAGCGGCATGGGAGGCTGAGGTGGGAGGATTGCAAGTTCAAAGCCAGTCTCAGCAATTTAGTGAGGCCCTAAGCAATTTATCGAGGCCCTGTCTCAAAGCAAAAATTAGATTTTAAAAGATGAGCTGTGGCTGTGGCTCAGTGGTTAAGCGCCCCTGTGTTCAATCTCTGATAAAAAAAAAATTGGTCTGAACCTTCCTGCTTAGTCTTCCCTTTGTCCTAGATGAGTGGTTCCTGAGAACTCAATTTAGACTCCCTCATTGTATGCTGATGGACAACCAACTTGAACCACTTTAATCTAGCAGGGCTTCATCTTGGCAGCACATTAGACTCACGGGGTGGGGAGGTGGGGTGGAGGTGGGTGGGGGTGGGGGGTAAGTTTAAAGTCAACCTGTGCCCAAATCCTGTTCCAGACCAATTGAATCAGAATCCCCAGATGAGGGTCCCCAACATCAGATCCTAAAGGCAACCAGGTTGAGAACCACTGGTTTAAGCAATAAAGGGTAATTTGCATACTCACAGAGGAAAAGCAAAGGAAAGTCTGGAACTTTGAATACAGTCAACATCCTCTGTTCCTCTGCACCATTTCTCCTGTATATCTGCTGTATCTTCTTAGACCAATCCCTTCAAGAGATGGGAATCATGAACCCTGGCTCTTACTTTATCAAGTAGAGAGGACAGAGCTTTCTTCTCCCTGTTCCATACTGAGCTCTCTTCTTCCCCATTAAAAAAAAAAAAAAAAGCAAAGACACTTATTGTCCTCCCCAGGGGCATGTGACCATCCCACAGCCAGTGTTGAGATATTATCATTGTTCTGACTTAGTTCATGATCAGGTCTCTGCTGCAGGGAGTGGTGTTGGGGAGACTGAAGTAGAACCTTGCTATTCAAAGTGTGGTTCATGGAACAACACCTTGGGGGGGGGTTAGCTAAGAGTTCATTAACAATAAAAATTCAAATGTGATGGTTTATCTGAATTGTCACATTGATTGGATTAAGAGATGCCTAAAATTAAGAGGCTTCTGGTTGTGTCAGTGAGGGTCTTTCTAGGAATAACTGGTTTATGAAAGAGTAAACTGAGGCAGAGACCCATCGTAACTGTGGGCAGCACAGTCCAACGGGTTGGGGACCTGGATGGAACAAAAATTGGAAGAACAAAGAAGCCGCAGTAGATGTAAACTCAATTCTTCTTGAGTAGGTTCTTTGATTGATTGCCTGAGGACATCAGATTCCAGCTTCTTCATTCTTCCAAAGCAGATTCTGACCACTGACTCTGGGGAGTTTCCAGGCCTTCAGTACTGATCCCTCTTGTTCTGAGGCTCCAGTTTCTTGGAATGAACCATCTACCGGTTCCACCAGCTCTTCAGCTTGCAGATGGCCACTGTGGGATAATCCAGCTTCTAGTCATGTAAGGCAATCTAATAAATCTCCTTTTTATAATCATAAATGTAAACATACACACACACACACACGTATATCTTGTTGGTTCCGTTCCTGAGAACCCTGACAGATACATGCATATATTAAACTGTTTTTATATATTGGTTTACGATCATTTTTATTTTTTAGAAAATCTTCATTGTTGTTTTCTCTGGTTGACAAAAGTTTAGGATTCTTTTCTCTAGGTGTCATGCCAAAGCCTCAGAAGAAGGATGCTGCCATTCTTCCATTGTTTCTGACAGCAGCCATACCAATATCAGGTCTAGAGAGCCAGGCTGGCAAGGAACCTAATCAAACTCCCCAAGTTTTTCGTATTTCTCCTTCTCTAAAGCTGGCTGGGATCAGGCTTATGGATTAGGTCTGTAATTTTGCTGCAGGAGCTGATACGGAAGAGGATGGGGCACTCTTGGCTAAGTAGGGTCCAGCAGCTGGTGCTTATCAGTCACACCCCACCATTCACAGATGTGTCCACACTGACCTTCCTGGCTGAGGATATGTGGGAACTCAGAGCTTCCCATGGGAATGGATAACAGGACAAGGAAGCGGGAAGGCTGATGTAGGTGTGATGGCATCAGGCCAGTTGCCTTAGTACAGAGCCTCAGCTTCTCGCCGCTCAGCCAGGGAGGGGGGATTTGCTCCTGAAACCTGGAAGCACATGGGAAGTGCAAACATAGTCTAGGCATCTGGTCACTCTGTTTGCTCAGCAATGCTCTGGTCCTTCCTGGAGGATATCATTTCAAGTTCAGCATGCTCCCTCAGTCCCAAGTCCCACCGGTGTCAAGACAGTCAACCAAGACTCTCCCTCTTTACCTTTTCCTTTCCTATTTCCTTTACGGTTCCAAGAGGAAAAGGGATAAATTTGTATATATTCAATAAATATGGGTTGAAAAATAAATAGATGAAATAATGAATTTTCTTTTGCATTTTTAAAATAAAGAGTTGAACTTCATATTTTTCTGCTTTGATGTATACTAGCACAATTCTGGGAAACTTATGGAATTTCTGTATAAATAATTTCATCATTTGTGTTTAGGTCCCTCTTGCACTTCTACCACCCACAAATAAGAAATCATCTATATATTTTTACTCTAGAGTGCCAGTATTTTCTTTTTGAGAGGCTATTTATTTTTATTAAGGAGTTGAGTATTTGTACAATCATAAATGCATATAAAGTAAAAACATAATATGTATTTGATCCTAAATCAGTTACCCCTAATCTATGTATTTGATCCTAAATCAGTTATATATAAAATGTCCATATATATAAAGGATTGTGAATTTTCCAGAATTAAATGATTGCATAAATATTTGACTTTTTTACTTCTTGAGGGCAGGTAAAGGTATACTACATTGTTGATTGTCTCCCTAGATCCCTTCCTATCTTCCCTCCCTCTCCCATCGCCCTGCCTACCCCTTCCATCCTCCCCCCCCCTTACATGTCTATGGTTCCCCTAGATTATGTGTTGCTATGTCCCTGGTTGGTCTCATTCATGAGTCTGACTACCTTTCACCCAAGCCTGGATTTAGCTCTATCCTCCAATAAATGAAGGAAAACATTTGACCCTTGAATCTCTGGGTTTGGCTGACTTGACTTAGCATGATTTCTTCCATTCACATCCATTTACCATCAAAGGCTGCAATTTCATTGTTTCTAATAGCTGAACAGAACTCCATTACATATATATACCAGAGCTTTTGGATCCATTCATTCATGGAGGGGCATCTGGGTTGATTCCATAATTTAGCTATTGTAAATTGAACTGCTATGAACATTGATTTTGCTGTGACATTGTAGTATGCTGATTCTAACTCCTCTGGGAAAATACCCAGAAGAGGGATAGCTGATTCGCATGGTGAATCCAACCCTATTTTTTTTTTAAGGAGTCTCCACACTGCTTTCCAGAGCAGCTGTACCAGTCTGCAGCTCCACCAACAGTGTACTAGTGTTCCTACCTCTCCACAACCCCTCCAGCATTTGCTACTGTTTGTATTCTTCATCATTGCCCGTCTGATGGAGTTAGGTGAAATCTTAGTGTAGTTTTGATTTCCATTTCTCTGATTACTAGTGATTTTGAACACTTTCTCATGTATTCATTGGCTTGCTGGATTTCCTCTGTTAAGAAATCTCTGTTTAGCTCTCTGGTCTGTTTACTGATTGGATTGTTTGTGTTTTTAATATCAAGTTTTTTTGTGTTCTTTGTAAATTTTGGCTATTAGTCCCCTGGAGGAGGAATCACAGGCTATGATTATCTCCCATTCTGTAGGTTCCCTCTTAACAGTTTTGATCAATCCTTCGCTGAGCAAAAGCTTTTTAATTTAATGGCATCCCACTCATTAATTTTTGACTTTAATTCTTTCATTTTAGGAGTCTTGTTGAGAAAGTCATTGCCTACTCCCATATGCTGGAGTATTGCTCCTAATTTTTCTTCCAGCAGTTGTATAGTAGTTGGATTAATTCCTAGTTCCTTGATCCATTTTTATTTTAATTTTGTGCAAGGTGAGAGATAAGAATCTAATTTCAGCTTCCTGCAAATGACTGTCCAGTTTGTCCAGCACCATTTTTTGAATAGGCTGTCACTCTTCTATGTTATATTTTGACCCCTTTTGTCAAAGATCAGATATTTAAAGATTTGTGGGTTTGTCTCAGAGTCTTCTATTCTAGTCCAATGATCTTTATTCCTATTTTGATACCAGTGCCATGCTGTTTTTGTTACTACAGCTCTATAATATAATTTTATATCTGGTATTGTGAAACCACTTGTTTTATCTTTCTTGCTTAGTAATGTTTTGGCTCTTCTGGGTTTCTTATTGTTCTAAATGAATTTTAGAATTGCTTTTTATATACCTGTAAAGAATGATATTAGTATCATGATGGAGATTACATTGAATCTGTATAGTGCTTTTGGCAGAATGGCCATTTTATTTATATTAATTCTGCCTAATCAAGAACATGGAACATCTTTCTATCTTCTCAGGTCCTCTTCAATTTCTTTCTTCAATGTTTGATAATTTCATTGTAGAGGTCTTTTACTTCCCTTGTTAATTTAATTCCCAAGTAGTTTATTCTTTTGGAGGATACTTTGAATGGGACCAATTTCCTGATTTCTTCTTCTGCCCTATTATTGTCAGCATATAGGAAAGCTATTGATTTATGGGTGTTGATCTTGTAGCCTGCCACATTGCTAATTCTGTTTATTAGCTCTAGCAGTTTTCTCATATAGTTTTTTTGGATCTTCCAGATATAGGATCATGTCATCAACAAAAAGGGATAGTTTGACTTCTCTTCCTGTTCTTATCCCTTTGATATCCTTTTCTTGCCTGACTGCCCCAGCTAGGATCTTGAGGACTATATTAAATAAAAGTGGTGAGAGTGGGCTGCCTTGTCTTATTCCCAAGTTTAGTGGAAATGCTTTATCAGCTTTTCTCTGTTTAGTATTATACTAGATGAGGGTTTGTCATATATGGCCTTTACATAGTTAAGTTCCTTAGATCCCTATCCTCTCAAGAGTTTGAATATAAATCAGTGCTGGATTATATTGAAGGTCTTTCCTGCATCAACTGTGATGATTATATGGTTTTGTCCTTAATTCTGTTTAAGTGATGAATCACATTTATTGATTTGCGTAAGTTGAACCAGCCTTGCATTCCTGGAATGAAGCCCACTTGATTGCGATGAATTCTTTTCTTTTTTCTTTTTTTTTTAAGAAGGACAGTGAGAGAGAGAGAGAGAGAGAGAGAGAGAGACAACTTTATTTAGTTTTTCATCTGGCTTTTGTTGCTCCAACACTTAGTTGTGTACGTGGTGCTGGGGTTTGAACTTGGGTCCTTGTGCATGCCAGGCAAATGCCATAACTGCTGAGCAACTGCTGAGCCACTGCTCCAGCCCCATGAATTATTTTCTTGATGTATTTTTGAATGTGGTTTGCTAGAACTTTATTGAGGATTTTTGCATTGATGTTCATTAGGAATGTTGGTCTGTAGTTTTCTTTTTTTTTTTGATGTGTCTTTGTTGGGGTTTAGTATCAGAGTTATGATTGCCTCATGTGTTTGGGAGAGTTTCCTCCTTTTTAATTTATTGGAATAGCTTAATAAGGGGAGATGTAGTAAAGCTCAATGGGAAATCCATCAGGTCCTGGGTCTTCTCTTTTGGGAAGGCTTTTAATTGCTATATGGATTTCAGTGCCTGTTATTGGGCTGTTTACAATTTCAATATCATACTGCATCATTTTGGGGATGTTACATGTGTTTAGAAATTTTTCCATGTCTTCCAGATTATCTAATTTAGAGGAGTAGTTTTTCAAAATATGTTCTGGTAATCTGTTTGATTTCCATGGGGTCAGTGGTGATCACTCCTATTTTGTTGGTGATTTTTGTTAATTTGCTTTGATTCTCTTTTAGTGAGATCAGCTATGGGTCTGCCAATTTTATGTTTTTGAAGGACCAGCTCTTTGTTTCATCAATTCTTTTTATTGGTTTTTTTTGTTTGTTTGTTTTCTTTTTTGCTGTTGTTTTTGTTGTTAATTTCATTGATTTTGGCTCTGATCTTGATTATTTCCTGTCTTCTGCTAGCTTTGATTATAGATTATTCTTCCTTTTGTAGAGATTTGGGGTGGAGCATAAGCTTATTTATTTGAGATCTCTCCTGATTTTTATTTTTGTAAGAGAGAGGGATAGTGAGAGAGAGAGAGAGAGAGAGAGAGAGAGAAAGGACAGAATCAATTTTTATTTCGTTTTTCATGTGGCCTTCATTGCTCCCACACTTCGTTGCATATGTGGTGCTGGGGTTCGAACTCAGGTCCTTGTGCATGCCAGGCAAGCACTGTAACTGCTGAGCCATCTCTCCAGCCCTCCTGGTTTTTAATGTAAGCACTCCATGCTATAAATTTTCACTTAAGAATGCTTTTATGCTGTCCCAAAGGTTTTGATATGCTGTGTCTTCATTCTCATTCGCTTCCAAGAATTTCTGGACATCTGCTCTCATATCTTTAACATGGTATTATTCAATCTCCATGTATATATGTGTTTTCTGTTATGATTTTTGCTGTTAATTTAGTGTGGCATCATGTTCTGATAGGACACAAGGAAAAATATCTACTTTTTAATATTTGCTGAGATTTTCTTTGTGAATTATAATATGATCTATTTCAGAGAAGGATCCATGCACTATTGAGAAGAAAGTATACTCAGCCAATTTGAGGTGGAATATTCTTTTTTTAATTCATTCAATATAGTCATACATATAGGAGGGAATTACTGCCACATAATCATGATCACATGCATAATGACAGAGCAAGCCAAGGCTGATGCCAGTTCATAATTTCAACACTTTGGGTTCTGGGGTGGAATATTCTGTAGATGTCCATTCTATAGATGTCCATTTGATTTATGGAGTTGTTTAGTCTGGAGATCTCTTTACTATTTTTTTTATTCTTTTTTTTTTTTTTTTTTTTTTTTTTTTTTTTTTTTTTTTTTTTTTTTTTTTTTTTTTTTTTTTTGCTCTGATGATCTGTCTATTGGTGATAGAGGAGTATTAAAGTCTCCCAGTATTACTGTGTTGAGGTCAATAAGTGGTTTTATGTCATGGAATAATTTTTCCACATAGCTGTGAGCATTGGTTTTGGAGAGTATATATTTACTATGGTTTTATCTTCCTGCTATATTGTTCCTTTTACTAGGATATAGTGGCCTTCTTTATCTGTTCTGATAAATTTATGTTTGAAATCTACTTTGTCTGATATAAATATTGCAACATCAGCTTTCTTTCTTTGGCCATATGCTTGGTAGATTTTTTTTTTTTTCCATCTCTTCACCCTCAGTCTCCAATGTTATTGGCTGTAAGGTGGGTCTCCTGTAAGCAGCACATGATTGGATTCTGGTTTTTGGTTCAATCTGTTGATCTGTGTCCTTTGGTGCATTGAGACCATTCACATTCAGTGTTAGGATAGTTATCTGGTTGCGGTTCATAGTCATCATGTTTTATTAGTGAGTTCTGTGCTTTCTTGGGTGTCTTGGTAACATGCACCGTCTGTTTGTGGGTTTTAAGGAGTGTTTGCTTATTCTATCTGGAGTTCATCTTCGAGGATTCTTTGTAATGCTGGTTTTCTGCTCATGAATACTGCGAGTTTGATCTTTTTGTGAAATGTTCTTATTTCCCCATGGAATTTGAAGCTGAGTTTTGCTGTATATAGTATTCTTGGCTGCAGGCTCTGGTCATTCAGACATTGAATAATCTCTTTCCAGGATCTTCTTACTTCTAGTGTGGTTTGCCTCTGAATGTGATTTGGCATTTCTCTCTTGCCAGTTTTAATATTTTTACTTTGATTTCCCTGTTACACATTTTGAATACGATGCATCTCAATAAACTTCTCATTTGATTAGACCTATTGGGTGTCCTGTCTGCTCTCTGGTTGAACACTTCCGATCTATTCTAATATGGGAAATTTTTTCTCTATTTTGTTGAGAATGTTCTTTATACCTTCCATTTGTGGTTTGACTTCTTCCTGTATCCCAATTACTCCTATATTGTTTCATCTGATTTCATCCCAGACATTTAGAAAATTCGGCTAGTGTTCTGTGAGATTTTGTTCTTTTTTTTAATCATCCATGCCCTCAAGTTTAATCAACCTATCTTCATTGTCAGAAGTTCCTTGTTCCAGAACTGAGGTTCTGCTTTCTATACAAGTTAGTCTGTTATTAAATTCTTCCATTATTGTTCTGATATGATTGACTGAATATTTTAGCTCCATTACTTCGTTTTTCAGTATGTCTATTTCTTTCATAATAGTTTTTTATCTCTTAGGTTTTCTCACTTAGTCCCTTCATTAAATCTTCTTTTAATTCATTGTTCCTTTTAATAATCAGATTGTTGATAATTATTTCTAGATTTTCATCCTGATCTCTGTCAATGTGTTCCTTGTTTGGGGAGTTGTGAGCTTGAGGTAAACCTTTTCTGTTTTAATTCCTCATGTTTGGTAATCTTCTGAATTTTTGAATTGATTCCCTGTGGTAAAGGTAGGAAGTTCTGCAGGTGCTTCTTCCTTGCAGGTCAAAAGGTCAGGTCAGATACCACCCCTCTGAGGACTGCCTTCTTCCAGAAAGCTTCTGCCTAGAACCTCATTTTGCAGTATCTTATGAATCTAGGCTCCAGGGCATTAATCTGGTATCTGTTGAGTGTGCATGGAAGCCTGCTGGATTGTAGAAGTGTAGCAGCCTGGGTGCTTTGTTAGGTCCTGGGGTCTTATGACAGGCCAGAATGGGCCTCCTGCATGCCACAATGGGACCTGGGATCATTGGCAGCAGTTATGGGCCCAATATATCTGGACCTGGCAGGTATGGGCTATGGCTTGGCAGCAACATGGCAGTGGCTGGGTGGATCTGGACTTAGTGGTGGGGCAGCATGGACAGGTCTTGGGTACAGGTGTCCTGTGCATGACAGCAGGTCCCAAACCTGAAGCCTGGATCCATGCCAAGTGCCAGTTTTTTATTCTCCCTTATGTGGGCTACAGGAAGAGCCTGCCCTTTGGTTTCTTTCTTTCTTTTTTTAAAGAGGGGAGAGAGAGAGAGAGAGAGAGAGAGAAGCAATTTTTATTTAGTTTTTCATGTGATTTTCATTCCTCTGACACTTCGTTGTGTACGTGGTGCTGGGGTTTGAACTTGCGTACTGGTGCATGCCAGGCAAGCATAGTAACTGCTGAGCAACCGCTCCAGCCCCTGTCCTTTGGTTTTAATGACTCCTTACCATCAATGTCTATACAACATGAAGATACTTTTCCTGCCATTTGTTTCATATCTAGAAGAAATATATTTATCTCCCCTTATTCCAGATCAGAATTAGAACTTAAAAAAGCATTATTGGAAAGCTGGCCAAACTGTTGCTTCTGATGGAGAAGGCTGCTGAACCCTAGGGAAGGGAATAGATCTAAAAAGGCCACACAACTAGTTAGAAGCGGCGATCTGGCTAGACATGAGTTTCCTGAGTTTAGATCTGGTTCTATCTCCTTTCTTACACACTGTAGTCCACTGACTGTTCTGCTCTCAGCCCTCATCTCAGGTAGTATGGTGCTGCCACTCTTCTGGGACCAAAAGGAAGCCTTTTTAAGAGTATCCCACATGTTCGGTCCAGGGGATCTTCCTCTACTGGGGCTCTGGAAGAGAATATATCAGGTGTACTCCAGTGGCCAGTTCCATACCAGCCCAAAGTTACAGACCTTTTTTTTCCCCCCCAAAACTCCATTTATTTCTCTCTCCTTTACTGAGCTCAAGCAGCCATGGAGAGGATTTTGCTCAAACTTTCCAAAGTAACTTCCCTTGGGCTGAGACCAAGCATATGCAGCTTCAGGCCACGGAATATTGAGTTTATAAGCCACTAAAAATAGACAGTTACAACAGAAATCCCTATTGCTTCTGCCATTTTCCCTGCTTGCTATGCAAATACAGAGGCAGAGTCCCCAGTGATGAAGGGTGGAAAAAAGCCCCACATGCTCTGGGTTATGGTGTAATTGCATGATAAATATGGTTAAGAAAGAGCAATGCATCTGAGGATGGGTCTGACCCAAATATCACAGTTGGAAAGTAGAAGCCCCATGCATTTTCTGAGCCTGAACTCTTCTTCTCACAGCCAAAGAAGGCAGAGGCAGCAGAACTAACTCATAGCCAGATTGGCAAATCCATTGCTGGCCTTTGCTCATTTGTAGCTTCTCATCAATTTTAGGAATGGAAAAAAGGTTTAATCATGGTGTCTTTTCAAGAACATTCCAGAACTGGTCCAACAAGCTGGGCTGCTTGTACACACTATTCCTTGTCTTATCCCTGGACAAAGTATGTATCCAGTCATTTTGGAGGATCTGGTTACTTTATGGGTCTGGAAAAAAACCAAGTTAAGTGTTTTCTTTAGGTCCCAATGTTCCTGGTTTGCTGCCAGCCATGTACCAAGAATCCCGGAACCACCTCACTGAAGCAAAGACTATCACTTATAGATTTGGGTTATTCCTGTGTCTAGTGGGCCTGAACAGCCCTTGCATGGATGGGATGAAGTTATGGAATCTCACCAAGAATGGGGATCCACCCAAGTGCTTAAGAGAAAACAGTTCTATGTTTGGTTGGTCTTGAAGAAAATTACTTTCATGGCTCTCAGGCTACATAGACATGCCATAAAACGTCTGAAATTACAACGGAATAAAGAATATGAACATCTGAAGAGAATGCATATCTTTCTACCCTCTGTGCCCAAAAGGATGAGTAGGGCCCTGATGTGATTCCCAGGATTCAGGTTTTCCCCTAAAGGAATAATTTTAAGTAGTGCCAAGCATCATTTGTGTGTTTCTTATATTTACATTTTTATTGGTGCATTATAGTTGTATATAAGGAAGGGATTTGTTGTTACACATTCATACATGCACACACTATAACAATATATTTTGGCCCAATTCCCTCGCCAGCACCTTACCTCTCGACCCTTCCCCTCTCCCTGATCCCTTTCCTCTACTGAGCTCTCTTTGATTATATGTATTTTTTTACTTTTCTGATTTTTTTTTTAGAATAAGGGACAGTGAGAGGGAGAGAGAGAAAGAGAGAATGAATTTTACTTAGTTTTTCATTTGGCTTTCATTGCTCAGACACTCTGTTGTGTATGTGTGCTGGGGTACGAACTCACGTCTTTGCGCATGCAAGGTAAGTGCCAAAACCGCTGAGCCACCACTCCAGCCCCTTTGATGCTTTTTTAAGGCTGACAACTTGTTATTTTTTTTTTCAATTTTTTTTATTAAGAAACTAAGTTGTTGTACAATCATAAATGCATATAAATAACAATATGATATGCGTTTGATCCTAACCCATAGTTACCGCCACATCAGACTCCAGTCTCTTGATTATTCTATATTTTGCCCCTACAAAAGATATAATTGTCTATATACATATGTATATACATGATTGTGAATTTTCCAGAGTTAAATGATTGCATAAGTATTATTTGACTTCTTGGTGGTGGGGTAAAGAGTATGCTACATTGTTGATTGTCTCCCTAGATCCCTCCGTATTTTCTCTCCTTCTCCCATTCCCCCGCCTCTCCCATCCCCACTCCCCCACCTACATGTTTATGTTTCCCCTGGATTATGTGTTGCTATGCCTTTGGTGGGTCTAATACATGAGTTTGACTACCTTTAGCCTGAGGGCTGGCCCAGGCCTATTTTGCATTGTTTTATATATGCTCTACTGCACACTGAAGATGGCTTTGTTATCCCTATTTTTAAAGACTCCCAATGGGAGAGAGGACCAGAGCCTTCCTTGACTGACCATTTTAATGTTTCAATAGCTCTTTAGGAAAAATAATCATCCTTATTCCTAATCTAAATTCATGTGCTGGGATTAAAATCCATTTCTCCTAGTTTGGTTCTTGGTAAATATAGGAAACACCTATAGCCCTTCTGTGTTTTTTGTACATTGTCTAGGGTGTCCCATTTTATTATTTTTTTACCTTCTTATCCATCTCTTCTGAGTCCTTTCCCAATTCTTCATCTCCTTCTTCCATTATGAAGTCCTGAAGTAGCCACAATACTTTTTTTTTTAAGAGAGAAGGACAGTGAGAGAGAGAGAGAGAGAGAGAGAGGCAGAGAGAATCGATTTTTATTGAGTTTTTCACATGGCCTTCTTTGCTCAGACACTTAGTTGTGTATGTGGGTGCTGGGGTTTGAACCCGTGTACTTGCGCATGCTGGGCAAGTGCCGTAACTACTGAGCCACTGCTCCAGCCCCACCACAATACTTTTAATGGAGTACAACACACACGCGCACGTGTGTGCATATACACACACACACACACACCTTTAAATGATTTTCATATACAATATCTCAGTCTATGGAATGGCTAAGCAGATATTTTTTTCTATTTGGTAGCTGAGAAAATTCAGGGAGTTGAAGTGAATTACCCAGGGCCATAAACCTATTAAGAAACTGGATAAGGAGCCAAAGCCGAGCCTTCTGATTCTCAGTTTAGGGCTTTCTTCATGACACCTTCTCATCTTTTAAGGGTCAATCTTGTATGTAAGAAGACCTGGTAGACAAGGTGTCTGTCCATTTAGACCAAACCCCTTCCCCCTTTGTCCTAAACATTCCATTCCACTAGTTTTTTCCTCCTGGTGGCACAGACTCATTTTACTAACTTGGGTTTCTCCTGCCTTACAGAGTAACTTAGACCTTGGTAGGTAGATGCTCAACTGTTAGGAAGAATGTATGAATGATAGATGAGTGAGTGAAAGAATAAAAGAGCATCCTAGGGAAGAAGAGAGATGGGCTTTATGCTATCAAATCTACTACTTTGAGGCAAATAGATGTAATTGAATAAAGGGTATAATTACACAACTACTTTATGGCATTAAATGAAGCTTTCTGCCTTGATAATTTTTGTAAAGTAAGCTTTATTACACATAGCATATCTTATAGCATTAAAACACTTAAATTATAAGCACATATCACTGTGGTTATAAAATATTACAAATGCATATACTACTCAATCTAAATATTAAATCAACTGTGTAAGTAACTTCAAATTCAGAAAGTTCTTTTCTCATGTTAATAATAGTCTTATTCTTCATGATAAAATGATCTCCCCTTTTTTTATCTGGACTATTTCCAAATATTGAATTTCTAAATTTGTTACTGTGTACATTTTAACAGTTTATTGTTCACATGGATGGGTTGTACATTTATTCCTTATCTTCCACAGAAAAGAGACACGGGCTAAGCTGGCTTAACATTTATGGAGAGTTGTCATCACTGTTTATCCCAGTTAATAGTATATTAGAGGGGTTGGAGCAGTTGCTCAGTAGTTATGGCACTTGCCTGACATGTGTGAGTATGCAAATTCAAATCCCAGTACCACGTACACAACAAAGTCTGGGAGCAAAGAAAGCCATACGAAAAACTACATAAAAATTGATTCTCTCTCTCTCTCACTGTCCCTTTCTCTTTATTAAAAAAATATATATTAGCATTTGCTAAACAGCCCAATAACAGGCACAGAAATCCATATAGCAATTAAAAACCTTCCAAAGAAGAAAAGCCCAGGACCTGATGGATTCCTGCTGAGTTTTACCACACCTACAAGGAGGAGTTAACATTTCAACTTATTAAGCTATTCTCAAAAGTGGACAAGAAGGGAACTCTCCAAACACTTTTTATGAGGCAACCATAACTCTAATACCAAAACCCAATAGGAAAACACATGAAAAAAATATATATATTAGAAAGCCCACCTCTGCTTAGAAAATGGCCAAGCTTTTAACTTCCTTATGGTTGGGGAGAAGTTTCAGTTTAAATATTCAAAACTAAATACTGCAGCTACAGTTCACATCTGAAAGCATGGTTTTAATCTAAGGATTTCATTTGTCCAGGAAATTTATGAACCCAGTGACATGCTGCAAAATGGTCACATTCTGTGCTTAGGGCATAAAATTTGCAATCACTTCCGTAGTCACGTATAGTTAGCAAATGAGAAGCCAGCAATGAATCAATAACTGTGTCTTCCCATAATTAATCAAAACCTCAAAAACAAAAAAAGCTACAATATTTAAGTTTTCTTTCTATTTTTATTCACTGTGGAAACTGAAGGGAAATGGTAGTGTTGATGTTATTGCTAAAGTACTATTATGAATTAAAGAAAAAAAGGCAAAGGCTGAGTAATTGTTTATGTAATTATTTATGGCCTTATCTAAGATCAGAAATTTTTAGGTCTTTTACAGAGAAGGGAAGTGGTTGTTTCCTGTACACAAACTTGCTTTGTCATAATCAACAATTTGAAGACTATAATAAGCTGTAAAGACTTGGTGGTTTCTCCACCAGAAAAGATAGCCCCTTAAAGACTCTGAACTGAGCTCCATGGTTTTGATGAGCCCGCAGCTCCCTTGCAGGCAGCCATCAATGGTGTTCAGCAGCACATAAGGGGAGGGAATTTCTGGCATTTCCAATTCTGATAGAAGTTCAACATTTGGTTTAGACAAATTAGACCTGGGCCTTGATGGAGCCCAGGAATCTGGAAAGTTGATGAGTAAATGCAACCTGCAATACAGCAAATGTCTGGTGAGCTATTTGGATTCAACTTCCTGTCTGTCAGGCTTGGTCATGTGGAAGAATGTCCTGAGAAAGTGGTTGGGGTTAAAGTTTAGCAATGCTGCATGAGCTGGGAGGAACATGTGGCACCCTTAGTGGGTTTGAAGTTCGAGAGTGTGGGAGGCATGACTAGATCCAGAGCAATGTTCGAAGGGTGTGGAACTGTGCAAGAGGGGAACAGGCAGTGTGTCAGTCAGCTATTTATCCCTGTGACCAAAATACCTGACAACTTAGAAGAGGGAAAGTTCATTTTGGGTTCACAGTTTCAGGGGTTCCATTCATGAACAGTCAACTCCATTGCTCTGGGCCTGAGGTGAGGCAGAACTTCATGGTGAAAGGGCATGACGGAGGGATGCTGGGAATCAGAGAAGGGGAGAGAGAGTGAGCAGAAAGAGCCGTGGACAAGATATATAACCCCCAAGGGCATACCCAGTGACCTACTTCCTCCAGCCACACCCTACCTGTCTACCGTTACCATTCAATACAGTAGTACTTTCATATTATTTTTATTTTTATTTTTTTAAAGAGAGAGGGACAGTGAGAGAGACGGAGAAAGAGAGAAACAACTTTATTTAGTTTTTCACATGGCCTTCGTTGCTCCAACACTCAGTTGTGTACGTGGTGCTGGGGTTTGAACCCGGGTCCTCGTGCTTGCCAGGCAAGCGCCGAAACCGCTGAGCCACCACTCCAGCCCCCAGCCACGGCTCCAGCCCCCTACTTTCATATTATTAACTCATCAAATGGATTAACCCACAGATCAGGTTACAGCTCTCATAATCTAATCATTTCACCTCAGAACATTCCTGCATTGTCTGTCACATGAACTTATTGGGGGACAATTCGTATCCAAATCATAATGGACAGATGATAGGTATGACTCAGCTCATTTCTTCAGGCACATCTTAATGCCAAACTCTCTATTCATTTTGAATGACATAACTTTTCTAAAGAAGCTAATCCTTGCTTGTCTTTCTTCTGGGGCTTTCCATATGTTACTGTCTCTGCCTGGATGGTACACAACTGCCCCACCCCAACCTACTCCACCCAGAAATCATTTTTTATGGAAAGTCTTAAAAATTGCTACACCCCAAGAATGGATTAGGTGCCCTTTCCTATGCATCTCTGTGGCCCCATAGAAATATCACCAGAGTTTTGTCATTGTATACTTAGTATGAAACCCCAATAGGATTTGAATCTTCTTTCTTATTAATGAAGGACTTTCTTCAAAAGAAATCTTACTCAAAACTCAATACAGGCTGGAGAGGTGGCTCAGCGGTTACAGCGCTTGCCTGGCCTGTGCAAGTACACGGGTTCAAACCCCAGCACCACGTACACAGCTAAGTATCAGCAAAGAAAGCCGCATGAAAAACTAAATAAAGTTGATTCTCTCTGTCTCTCGCTCTCTCTCATTGTCACTCACTTTAAAAAAAAAAAACACACAACTCAATACAAAAAGAGCCGGTGCTTTTAGAAGAGGCAGGAAGAGGGAAACCCAAGGCCCTACCTGTTTGCCCCCAGTGCTTACCCAAGGAAATCACCCCTGAGAAGCTCCCATCAAAGGTTAAAGTGGCTCAGGAAATGCTTTTAACTGTAGGCTAGTCTATAAGCTTGATTACATGTAAAATACATGCACTCTTTAGTAACAGTTGTCCCATGTGTGCTTATTTGTGTTGACACTATTAACCACTGCGGTAGTTTCCAATCTGCAAGGCACAGACACCGAGTAATGAGAGACTGACAGCAGAGCAGCTGTCCCAGAGCATGGGAGGACTGTAAGAACTGAACATGTATAAGCTTTCCTCAGCTGGAAATCCTCTATTTTCTCTATGCTCTCAACAACCACCAGTACTCAGCTACATTCCCCTGGGTTGGACAACTACGCTTTTAATCTGATGTAGTCTTTTTCCTGCCCATTATTTTACATGATGGCCAACACTCATCATGGCTGGAAAAGTGTAAAGTGATGGGGTTGAGCCTGCCCAAAGAAGCAATGGGAAGAGCTCATGAAGGTTTTTAAATGCAAGTTTTAAGGTGCTGCATGCTCCAAAGAAGTGACCGAAGAAACAGTAAGCATCAAGATGAGTACGCAATTAGAGATTGGTACATGTCATAATAACTTAGTAACCTAGGAGAGTTAACCCACAGGTGCGTACATTGGAGTTGAAAGAACCAGTGTTTTCTAGTATACTAGGACTGGGGCATACTCCACAGGGGCCCTCTTAGAGTCTGTGCACTCACCATTTCAAGCAGAGTCCCTGAGACCAGATGGCATCCACTATATATCCACCCAACCCAGACATATGGGACAGGCATAGGCACATATCCCTGGGACAATTTCAATTAATTTGTTGGTTAGTGGTGAAGATAACTGAGAATCTGCACAGCAGAAGTGGGAATGAAATTTTTTACTGTGAATTTTATATGCCCGTATCTAAAATCACTGAACTTTTTTGTTCGTCTGCCTTATCTATGAAACTGTAAGTTTCTTAGGGACAGAAATCGCATCTTATTTCTCAGTATCCCTGAACCAGTCAGCACCTTGTATGTAACAAGTAATAAATGGATGGATAGATGAATGTTAGATGGGTAAATGGACCGTTCTCACAGAGAAGCAGTGGGATCTATCTGGCCCCAAAGAGATACAACAGCTGGGGCCATGAGCCTGGGCAAAGTGCTCTGGGAAAGAAGATATCCATAGAACTGAGCAAGGAAAGCCCAGAGTCTGACTGCAGAGCGAAAAGGAAGTGGGTCAGACCAGTATAGGGGCAAAGCTGACCTCTGTAAAGGAGGTCTCTCCCTGCCTTGGCCCTAGTCCAGGACCCAGGGTCCTCCCGGAGACTGGGGAGTAAATGCAACTGCATTGTTCACAGTAAGATTTCCAGGAAGTCAATAGAGGGACATATGAAGCCTGATGCTTAGTGCTTGTAAGATACTTATCTGTCTCTGACTTGAGTGGCTTTCTCAAGCCAGAGAAAGAACAGGAGCATTATGAAAGGGCCTTAATTGGCCTGGACAGTGCCAATAGTAACATAAGTTGCCATGGTAGCTAATGCACACACTTCCTTCTCAATAAATAATACCTCCTTATCTGCTTTCTAAAGTAAGAATGAATGAAAGAAGAAAAGAAAGCAGAGCTATACCTCCTGCAAAACATGCCTACTTCCTTTTGCTGCTACTTTTCTGGATCCTAGCTATTGCCTGAGAAGCTGCCATGTAATTGTTTGGATCCCAAAGAGCAAACAACCCTTGCGTCCTAACAGGCGCTGCCGGAGCTTTGCAACGGAACATTTTACTGTATTTGACAGCTGTAAGGCGGAAGCACCAGAGGGAACTGGGAGAATTATTCAAGTCTATTCCTGATGACATATGGAGTAATTATGGAAGAAGAAATGGAAACACGAAAGCCTTTTTGAAATGAGTTCTTGCTTTTAAAATCAAATGATTTTTACAACATTTGGAGGTGACATTATGTATGGATGCTTTTAAAACTCTTCTGGAGGAAATGATCTGAAATCAGAACCCAAGTAAAGATTAAAGGGCTTGGAGTGGGCAGGGGTGTGAACTTAACGTCTTTGTTCCAGTGGTTCAGCTCCAGCCTTTCTCCTTTGTAGAAACCAGATGCAGGAGGAAAGCTCCGGGGTCATCTCATGGATGCCCCACAGGGTCAGCGCCAGTCTATTCTCTGTGCGTCTGAGTGAAGTGCTTTATTCAGGCAATTTTGAAAGGAGTTAAGTCATGCAGATCTCTCAGCAAATTTTAGTGGTCACAGCCTTGGGCCAAGGTTTGGTTTTACTTTTTTTTTTTTTTACAAAATGGCAGGTAGGCAATGACAGTTGTTCTCAGACCAACAACCTGCAGGCTCTGCTGTGGTTGAAGTGTCACACATGCAGCAGGATCTTTTTAAGAGTGGGCACCCAAAGGGGCCTCAGCTTCAGCAGCACTTTCAGGTTGTTGTGGAATAGTAAAAAAATTTATTTCCTCTCTTTTCACACTTTGTCTTGCATACTGCAGAAAACCACCATGGGCTATAAGCCCATAGTCCTCTTCTAGGGGAAAGACCCCATGTCCCTGCTAAGGGACAGGTGTGGACAGGAAATCTATAAACTGGTAAGTGGCTCTGCATGAAATCCAGAGGATGACTGGTGTCAAAGCTTGGCTAGTCAGGTTCTGTCTCTTTGAGTTTGAATATAAGGAGAAGAGCACCACTGACTGGGAGAACAAGCGTCCACAAATGAACCAAAGCTCTGAGTAAGCAATGAGGGCCCCTCATCTGTGGGCTGATGGGACTCCTGACAGGGGTAAGGGGGGAAGACAGGGGGAATGAAGCCTTACACGGGCAGTGGGAAATGCTGGGGAAAGCCAAGGAAAGATGAGAAGAGCTCAGGCACTGTAAAGGGGGGGATACCAAATTGTCACTCTGAGGGAACAACAAAATTAGCCATGGAGAAGTTTTGTCACTGGCTCAGCAGGTTCTTTAGCTCATGCAGGATAGAAAACAAAGATGGTTAACGATGAGAGGGCTAGAAAGAATCATTTATTACATTGATTACTATAGCAAGGTGGCTGCCCAATAGGCAGATTAGCCTGGAAGCCAAGGGCTGAACAGCATATGTATATTTTGAAGGGGTCAGGAATTAACATATTTATAAGTTATGACAATCTCACTTCACTCCTCTTTGCCAATTTGCACACAGTCAAAAATGTTTGCTTGAGGGGTTGGAGCGGTGGCTCCACGGTTGCCCTAAGTGTCAGAGCAACAAAAGCCACGTGAAAAACTCAATAAAAAATTGATTCTCTCTGTCTCTGTCTCTGTCTCCCTCTCTCTCTGTCCTTCTCTCTTTAAAAAAAAAAAGTTTGCCTGGGCTTACAAGGGTGAAATACAGAAGAATCGAGAGACTGGGTGTGGGCGATGTGGGGGTAATTCTGGTTTAAGAACAAATGTATATCATATTGTTACTTTATATGCATTTATGATTGAACAATAACTCCTTAATAAAAAATTTTAAAAATGTTTGCTTAGTTCAAAATGTACCTAAAACCGTGTCCCCCCCAACCCCACCACCATCCTGTGTATCTTTTAATTGGGAAATGTATTAAAATGAGGGTTACTTTGGGTCAAAGGGTTGTGATCAGCCCTGCTTCCCTGGGTTTTGATGTTTTCTTGTTGTTTGTCTTGAACAATGGATTTAGTTGAGGAGACATTTTACCATTCATCTTAAGCATAAAGCATAAAGCAGTGCGTTTCTTTTAACTGTCTCCAACTTAAACTTTAACCCTATACCTCTGTCCCTGTTATTTATCTTAAGCACAGAACACACAGTGCCTGTTAACTGTCACCAACTTTTAACCCTGTACTGCCTCAGTTTCAGATCTTCTCAATTCTGGACTCTATTCCCTCTTCCATGAGGACCCTCTGCCTTTCATTCTGAGTTCTTGTGGGATCCCTATCTCCTGCATCAATAATATAAGGATATCATGAGTTTAGGCACTAACAAATGGTATCTCTTCCTCCTTTTGATTAGAAAGCATGTGATTGGGGCCTCCTAGTGAGAGATCAGTGGCAGTTATTTGAAGCTTCTCTTTCCTCCCTTGAGATTTGTTCGCTCTTTGATCAAAAGAAGCAGAGGAGGGAGCTAAGGAAGGAACACCAATACAGAGCAGGTATCTATCATTAGCATTTCTCTCCAACAATTCATTACCAAAATAAACTGTAAAAGGAAAGAAATAGGGCTTAAAAAGCAAATATGCAACCTCCTAGTGTTTTTTATTATATGTAGTTACAAAATGTGGAAGGGTGATTTGTTGGGGTTTTGGGGGTATTTTTGTTCTTGTTTTTTAAGTTCCAAATCTAGTACTTGCAATGTGCACCCTTTTAGTAGAAAGTGGCTGGCCAAGATGCATGATGCTGAGGAAACATTTTGGCCTCGTCTCTAGTTGACACTTCTAGAGTATCAATTCCATGAGTTTTGGGGAATTTGCAGCTAGATAAGTGAATGGGGCAAGAAGTCGTCCCCCCTCATCGCAGTCTCATAGCATTATAGCTTTTTTATCTAAATTTTGAATTCCTTAAATCTCTGTGCACAACTTTTGTTCCAAAAATGTGACTGTGCACTCATGGTGACCCATTATTCAGACCCTACATGTGGAGGCTCTCTGTTGTCCCCAGACTGTACCAGCTGGGGTCCTAGCACTCAAAAACGCAAAGGCCACTGTGTAAGCCAGCTACTGGTGGCATCTGGAAGGCCTCTCAGGCAGGGCACATCTAAGGGTTGGGGGAAGGAGATGGAGGTAGGCTCTATTAGGCCTGCTTCCTACAGAAATGCATCTCCAGGGGAATTTGCATTTGATTGACACCCCCTGCTTCCTACCTTGAAGCCAGTGTGGGTCCATCAAAAATCTATGGAAATCTCAGCAGGTTGCAGAAAGATCCCCTGGTTCTGAAAGACTGGGTTGGCTCTGTATTTTAAGAGAGTAAGTCGCCAGAGAGCCACTGAGGAGAGAAATCTGGATTCCTTCCCACTTCCTTCAAAAATGTAAACTATTTTCACCTGTTGCAATGAAGTCGGAAGCTGGGAAGCCCACAGCACAGCCTGCTGTTGTTTAGTTAAGACCTCTCCCCAGAGCTTAGCTTGTTTGCAGTGGGGCTTTGCAATGCAAGGATTTTCTATCCTGATGGCTCTATTCCCATGCTTGTAGCTCTGAAATTATTTTGCAAAACAGCACTTCAAATTCCTGGCTCCCTCCCTGGTCTCTCAGGATTCTATAGGAGGACTTAGAACAAGGCTCGGCATCCACCAGGATCCCAGCCTATTTTGCTCTCGTGCGATTGCTATGTTAATGAGTCTGTTGGATGTTGTGTGACCTACAAGCTCCTACACAGTGGGAGTGCCCTGCATCTGAGCTCCTGATGTGTCCACTAAGAAAGGAAAAGAGGCCCTGGCCAGGCAGAGGGGTCCAGGGAGTTTGGGAAGCCTTCCAAGATTCAGATTGCTGTATGGAGATCACAACTCCCCATGTTATTACTAGTGATAAATGGCTGGGCAGGCAGTTCCACATCACGTAGAACTGCTGAAATTGAGGAAGCCTCGTGGAATGAACAAGCAGCTGGAGAGGAAGCAAGAGGCCTATGGCAGTGTGACCTTCATGGCAGAAAAGCCGTAAGTCACATTGCTGTAATAATTTATGGCAAATATTTTTCTGTCTGGGGATTGCCTCTAAATAGAAATTGCTGATGATGCAAATTTCAGGGGCACCACCTCCAGGCACAGAGTCCTGCCAGTGGGGACAGTTGTGCAGAAGAGTTTCATGGGTTTGGGGAACTTTGGCATGAAGTAGCCCAGCAGTTTGAGTTTTGTCTGTTTTTTAAAAGACAGAAGGATTTGTCAAAGTTAAAGGTAGACCTGAGCAAGATTCCTGCAGATTTTTAACAAACTCATAAGCAGCTCAGATGCTTGGCTTGCCTCTCAGGGTCCCACCCAGGAGGACTGTCATGACCATCTCAGGCCTCAGGGGAGGGGCAGGAGTGTTCTGTGGTTTGGACTAAGGGACCCATGGCAGAAGAGACCCTCTGTCTCCATGTCAGTCACACATTCACTGGTTTTATTTCCCTTGCTTCAGAAACAATGCTATAAAAAGATGTCTGGGCCAAGCTGTCTCTTCAACAAAACTAAAGAAATGCCCAAGGCCAACATTTCAGAAGTAGCATGTCCAGGAATTCAAGGATGGTGCCATCGCAGGGAACTGGGCACAAGAAATACTTGATCCAGTGATGGACAGAAAGTCCTCCCCATCAGGTCAAAGTGAGACAGGGGGAGAAGTTAGGCGGTCAGAGTAGTTAGAATGTTCACGTCAATCAAAGGGAAACCGGTTCTTTTTAAGATCAATTTGACATCCCCCAATGCTACTAAGAAGGGTCTGGCAAGGTGGGTCCAGATGCAGACGCTCCCTTCTGCTAAGCCAGGTGCCACAATCTTTCTATTGATGCCTGAGGCACAAACCCTAGGCTGGACCCAACCAGAATTTCCTGAGCTCATATCCTAGGGTTGGGGGCAGGGAGAGGACCACCAATTGAAGGGAGAACATCCTTAAAAAAGAGCAAACCTGGGGCTGGAGTAGTGGCTCAGCAGTTATGGCGCTTGCCTTGCATGCACAAGTTTGCGGGTTTGAACCCCAGCTCCATGTATACAATGAAGTGTCCGAGCAATGAAAGTCCATGAAAAACAAAATAAAATTGATTCTGTCTTTCTCTCTCTCTCTCTCCCTCACTGTCTCTTTATTTAAACAAAACAAAACAAAACAAAACAAAAAAAAAGAGCAAACCTAACTGCCTCTTCCAGCTCTGTCCCCTTCTCCCACTCTGGGGGAAGTCTGTTCCTTTCCCTATGCTTTGCTTTCTATTATTTTCTTAAAGTTTGTCCACTATGCTTGCCTCTGTGACCCTTGGTTTTGTACTCCAACTCCTAGAGGACATGAACCCAACATCCACAAAACCATCATTAACAGCACTGCCCAGGGACTGGAGCACTGGCTCAGGGGTTACTGCGCTTGCCTGGCATGCGCGAGTACATGGGTTCAAACCTTAGCACCCACATACACAACTAAGTGTCAGAGCAATGAGAACCATGTGAAAAACTCAATAAAAATTAATATTCTCTCTCTCTCTTCTTCTCTCCTTAAAAAAAAAAAAAAAAAAAAAAAAGCACTGCCCACTCTGGTTCCCACCTGAGGAGACCTGGTCTTGGGCACCCTCCTTCCAACTGCAGCTTTGTCTACCCCTTCCTGGCCTTTGTCATTTGTCATTCATGAACTTGTCTTCCTTCTCTGGATCTTAGGGAAATTTTATATTCCTACAATTTCTCTGTGAGAATTGTGCCATATAATTTGAGCTGAGGAAGGCCCTGGTCATGATACTTAAATATCATGTTCTTCTTCTGTCCACCCCCACCCCCACCCCTTGTCAAATAAGGCAACTTTTGATGGTTATGTGGCGTGTTCAGCCAAAGCATTCTACTCACCAGGGCTTGAGGCGAGTCAATAAGGAAACAATCTACTCTACTGTTAAGCAAACACTTTTTCCATGGGTATTGGGCCCAAACAAGTTTCATCATATAGAACACACTGCCAGAATATAAAATGTAGAATATTAAAAATTTAGTGTTAAGGATTAGTAGCTGAAAATAAATGTGGAGGTCACAACTAGAAAGACTAAAATGTTGTTATTGAAGCAGAGATCTGGAAAAATATCAGAATGGGATAAGAAATGACCTCTGATATCAGGGCTTATATACACAATCACACAAGCATAGGCATGCATGCACATGCACATATATGTGTATAGGTATGGTATAGGTTTTTGTGTGCATGCACACACACACACACGTGTGTGTGTGTACACATGTATGTGGAGAGAGGGAGGAGATGAAGTGGGGAAGATCTTCTGCTCACTATTCTCTCTTCCATTCTCTAATTCTAAGGAGAAAAGAAATGGCCTAGATAAAAATTCTAAGTTAGATAGAACCTCAAGGGACATTAGAGACAAGGGCATCAGAACACCTAGTAGAAATTCTTGTTACTTTCACATGGTGCCTGTGATTTGTCTTTACATGGGGCCCTAGTGACCCAGCCCCTTCCTCTCCTTCCCTTTCATTCACTCCCTTCCTCTGGCCCTCTGACCCCTGCCCATGGCAGTGCAGATCTCTCTGCAGAGGTGATATGCACTCTTATGGAATCATCCATAGGAATTCTGTCTACACAGTTCCTTCCAGTGGCTGTCAGGTAGATGAATTATTTTACAGTCAACAGCACTGAGCCTGGATGCAAGGCTGCATTTGGAAAGGCAGCAGTTCAGACCACAGTCTTCTCAGACAAGAGGGACAGGTCAGCTCTCACCAGCACTGAGAATTCCACGTTGAACTGGCATCAGGATCTCAGGCAGCAGCTTGTCATGCTTATGAGCATCTCACCAGAATTCCACTCCCTTGGCCAAGACCATCCATCTTCAGTTCAGGAGCCAGAGGCAGGATACCTGACCTTTGCTACTCAAGGAGTTTGGCTGCTTTAAGACTTTCAACATTTCCAGAGAGATCATAGGACAATATGCAAACCAAAAATCCAAAATTAAGCTCCTGCAGCTCAGAGAAAACTGAGAAGAAGGAGTTTGTCCTCCTACCCACACGTTTTATGAATGCCATTACTCAAAGATGCTAAAGTTGACACATATTTTTTAGGCATTTGGCCCAAGTGCCAAACCATTTTAAGTTTGATTAGCATGAGAGTTATTCCTTCAAAATTGCTACCTTAATAAGCACTTTTATTTTATTCCCTAGATGGATTTAATTCAAAGTCATTTACTTATTGCATTGAAAGATTCGAGCTCAAAGATATTTAATTATGTCTAACCTTTATCCCATTAAGCAGATTAAAAGTCTAATGCACTGGCTGGCCCCCTGTATGGCTGGTCCCTTAGATATGCATGTTCAATTGCAGCTGGCAAAAAAAAGCAAGAAATTACATCAGCCTTAAAACAGTATTTATTCAGGATTTGGTTCTATTTTGAGCTTATGCTCAAATTTAATTGTGCTAAGCAAAGAAATAATATTATACTGAAAGCCACTGAATTCATAAATACATTTCAGTTAGCAAGAAAGGCCAAAAGAGTCATCCAATGTAAATTTATCCTTGGCTACTGAGCAATTACTCTTTCAAGGACTTGGGAAATTGGCAAGACTTCTGGTTCTGTTCTTAAATGTGATCTTAAAATAAGGAAAAAAAATACCATACCTAAGAGTGTAAGGATAGCAGCTTTCTTATTTAGATGAGTCTTCTCACAATATGGAGTTCCTGAAAGAGAGATGAGGAAGAAATCTAATACCATGATGTCCAGTAATGTCAGTTTATTTACCACAGTAGGCAAGCAGATAAATGCCTTGGTATGAGACTCTAATGGAGAACGACATTTTGATGCGTGACAAGATTTTCCTTGAGGTCGAATATTTTCCCTCATTTGTAGAAGCTAGAGTAAAACCCAGGCTTGGGTAAAAGGTTGCAGACTCATGTATTAGACCCAGCAAAGGCGTAACAACACATAATCTAGGGGAACCATAGATAAGGAGGGGGAGAAGCATAGGGGAGGGGAGAAAAAAATTAACATTCTGGATAATAAATGTCAAGTCGGACACTAAAAAAAAAAAAAAAAGATTTTCCTTGATATCCTATGCTGAGACACACAGTAAAGAGAGAGACATCAATGTTTAAAAAAAAAACATGCAGGAAGTCTACATTGGGGTGTGTGTGCCTGTGTGTACACACAGTGGTAAGCTGGTAAATGTTTAACAATCAACTCTGTGGAATAAAAAGGCCTTGTTATAGTGCTTACAATTTCCACGATGTAAATACTCCCACTGTGGCGGATTTCAAGCCATCAACATGAGTTCACTGATGCACAGTAGCACACAACATTTATACAGTATCCCCCTACTACACAAATGTAGTAGATGGGGGCTGGAGCGGTGGCTCAGCAGTTTCAGCATTTGCCTAGCAAGCACGAGGACCCAGGTTCAAACCCCAGCACCACGTACACAACTAAGTGTTGGAGCAACTAAGGCCATGTGAAAAACTAAAGTTGTTTCTCTCTTTCTCTCTCTCACTGTCCCTCTCTCTTTAAAAAAAAAAATAAATATAGTAAATGTAAATAATTAGGATGTGGTGAATTTTGAGAATTTATTATATTGGTTTTTAAATACAGTTTATTTAATTGTTACATTTATATAAATGTTAGTAAATGTGCTTAACCATTCATCCTAAAAAATGTTAGTATCAGCTCTCAGGAAGCAAATCCAGCACTCAATGGATGTGAGTGAGTGTGTGTGTATGTGTGTGCCTGTGAGTGCACACTTGTGCCCATGGAATACAACTGAGGTCAGGACAAAATACAAGCATATCTCTGGGTCAAGGAATGTGCCAGTGCTAGATCCCTTTCCTCTGAGCTGAGAAGAATTTCAGAGGAAAACAGAACATAATGCCTGCAAGGTGGAAAAGTGGTCAGGATCAAGAATCCAGGGTAACCCCCAAATCCAGAGTCAAGAATTCCCGAGCGTTTAGAAGAACTAGGTGACATTGCTGGGCACAGTGGTGCATGCCTGTAATCCCAGCAACTCAGGAGGCTGAGGCAGGAGGATTGCAAGTTCAAAGCCAGCCTCAGCAAATTAGTGAGGCTCTAAGCAACTTAGCAAGACCCTGTCTCAAAATAAAAAAATAAAATAAAATAAAGGCTAAGGATGTGGCCCCAGTGCCAAAAACAAACACAAACAGAACTAGGTGACATTTATCTCAAGCTGCAAATTTTGAAGATGCTGCCCCCTTGGCTAACCTCAGCACAGGATTGTAACAACACCCAGATGATTAGTAAAATCCTTTCAGATAATTACTCAAAGAATACTACACACAGTATCTGAACTACAGCAAACAAACTATATTTTTATTGCCTAAAAATATTGAGGACCAAAGAACATAAAAGAAGGAGCTGCTACCATTCTCTCTCTCTCTCTCTCTCTCTCTCTCTTTTTTGGTACTAGGGATTGAAACCAGGTGCTCTTTACCGCTGAGCCACATCCCCATCTCCTTTTATATTTTATTTTGCTAAGTTGTTGCTGAGACTGGCTTTGAACTTTCGATCCTCCTGCCTCAGCCTCCTGAGCTGCTGGGATTACAGGTGTGTGCCACCATGCCCAGCTTAATTTACTAATTATTTCCTGTAGTGGACTGTGGTCACATCTTTTTCTTTTGGTCCAGAACTTCAAACACATCCTCTGTTTGGATAAGTGATCCAGTCCTTCTGCTACTGGAGTGTGTATATGATTCAGGTTTGGAGAATTAGAATACTGCGCCCCTCTGGGAACAACAGTGCATCTGAAGAATCTGTGTGGATCTTTAAACTTCCCCTGTCTAAGATTAAACCAACTCCTGGACTACGCAGCTCAGTTACACAAACTAATCAACTTCTCTTCCTTCTCCTCTTCTACATGAGGCTAGTTAGTTTCTGCCATTTGCAACCAACAATCCTAATTGATAGAGATTGAAACAGGCAAAAAAAATTTAATAATTCACAGAAATCTCTTTTGTTAAAATCACCGGGAAAGAAGAAAGGAAGAATAAGAAGGAAAATAGGGGAGAATCAAATTTAAGAAAGAAATTCATGTGGAAGACATGCCTAACAAATTCTTCATTATTTGGTAATAAAACTTTATGAATATGCACCAAAAAGTCATTAGATATATACTTCTGAAACATTCAACATTTTCCATCCCCCCCCACCACAAACTTTTTTATTTTTTTAAGAGAGAGAAAAAGGCAATTTATTTATTTTTTCATCTGGCTTTTGCTTCTCCCAAACTCAGTTGTATATATGGTACTGGCGTTTGAACCTAGGTCCTCGAGTGTGCCAGGCAAGCACTCCAACTGCTGAGCTACTGCTCCAGCCCCACAAACTTTTGCTTAATACAAGTTGTAAATGAAGGAAGCAACAGCAGAAACAGAAATGATTTGTTCATACCATTACTAAGAGACCAAACAAGAGTTTCACCTGAATATCTCTTAACTATCCCGTCGCCTTTCTCATTATCCTGCAGCGGACCTGAGCTGGGCCTTCCTTATCTCTTTCCTGGACTGTGGGCCATAGTCTTCCTTTTGTCCTTCTTATTCTAATCATAATTTTGTTAACCTATTTTTATATTGCTATGCAAATTTTTTCCTTAATGGAAATCCAATCATGCAAAATAAATATGAACACCTTGACATGACCCCTACCCTCCAGCCTACTCTTGGCCCCGACTCTCCAGCCTCATCATCCACCAAGGCACTCGGGAACTCCAGACAGATTTTCAGTTGTTTTAAAAACACACATGGATTTTTCTCATTGTTGCGCTTCTGCTCGGCTGTTCTTTCTTTTTGGAATACCTCTTCTTCTGTTCTTTGCATGAAAAAGTCTAAAATTTCCTTAAAGATCCAGCTTAAATGTCACCATTAAGCCTTTCTAAAATTCCCCATGGAAGGAGCTCCCTCTCTGCATTTTAATCCCACCTTTAGACAATACCTTGATTGTGGCAATTATTACAAATGGAAGAATAACTTCTATGTTAGTTTTTCCACTAAACTGTGAACTTCTTCAGGAAAAGCAGTTTTGCTTATGACCATTATCTTGTACGTTATTTGGTACATTTGGGGCACAAGGCATATTTTTTGAATGAGTGGTTACATGAATGATCAAGACAGCAGATGTTCTCTAAGCAATTACGAAGAACTAAGCACTTTGCATGGATTATTTTGTTTAATCTCTCTAGAGCCTCATATGGTGGAGGCTATTACTATTACTGCAACTTATCCATATGAGGAAGCTAGATAGAGATATTTGAGTCACAAAGTCTCATAGGAGGCAGGATTTGACCCAGGACATTTGATTCCTGCTCTTAGTCCTGTATACTGTGAGACAGGATTTGACCCAGGACATTTGATTCCTGCTCTTAGTCCTGTATACTAAGCTGTCTCCCTATATCAAAAATCTTTTCACTCCAGATATTCAGCTATTTGGGGAGCGACTGTGGGACTGGAGATCTGAAGTCTGCTCTTACTCTGGAAGCCATTCAGGCATACCATGAGAATTCAACCCATAATCCTAGTTATGTTCTCATTTGAGTTTGGAAAGAACATCTGCCCAACCCCAGCTCAGAGACATCAGGGTACAGGGCAGAGAGGATTACTCATCCCCCAGGACAGAGCCCTCTGGGAGAAGTCATCTGTCCTTCCAGGGTGGGTCTTAAGACTAAAAGAACTAATCTTAATGACAGCATTTCTTGGCTGAGCAAATATTAAATTTAAATCCTGCTACGCCTTTGGTTAGCAAGTCATAGCTTGAGGCTTTGCCTTCCCTCTTTCCTCCCAGATTCTTTATGGGGGAAGAGGGTGGAGAATGAAGGCAAGGAGAAGGTATTATCTAGGGAACAAGGTGACCCAAGGAGTGCTGACCAGGCAGAGACCAAGTCAACTTGTGCTCCAGACCTGTTACTAACCATCAAACACACAGCTACTCTTTGCAACAGGTTAAACATTAATTGGTGGCACCGTTCCTTCTGTTGGGCATTACTCAGACCTTGTTCATAGAATTCTGAGAATTGCCTTCCAGAAAACCTACATTAAGCAAAGCAAGGATCTCTGCACATTCCAAGAAGCCAGACCCATGGCTGCCATGAAGAAAGGGCTCTATAGTTTAATGGGGAGACGGGACTGTCACTGGACTTTAATCTGGTTCTCATTTTTACTGCAACACTGCCCAGAGGACCAGAATGAAGCATGCTTCACCTGCATACCAACCCAGCCCAACCCTCTGAGTGCAAAGGAAGCCATCAGACTTTCCAATGACTTGACTTTCCTTTATATATTGTGTTTGTGGGGGGGTGTTTAAATATCATATCAAGAACTAGGGACTGAAGGCACGATGGACTAATCAGTCATCTTACCTGAGCTGCTATTAATGGGAGCCATTGTGTGAACTAATTTGGATATTTTAGAAAGCTGTGGGTTCTAAAATGAGAAAGGGTAGAAGCTATGAAAAGTCAGAGCATAGGCGATGGAACCCAATGACAAACTCCCAGGGATCACTGGTCAAGGAGGTTGATGCCCACAGACCTGAGCAGAGGGTAGGCCATTGAACCAGGGGCCATCTGCTCTTCTGGGGCAGTACCCTGATTTTACACTAGTAAACTACCTCCTCCTTTTGGTTAAGACCATCATTCAAGCTGTCTCACCTACCCACATGCAAGGAGAGGATCTCTAACCCAAAGGAACTATTCAGGTGTCTGAATGATGATCAAAGTGACAAAATGAGTTGATTACTTCTGCTAAGATAGCATCCATCACTTCTGCTGCTTAAAATATATCTTCCCCTTCCTCTCAAATGCTGTGATTCCTCCTTGCCCTAAGTCTGATTCCTCAGCCTTCCCTTTTCAAACTGAGTTCATGCTTTACTGTTTAGTCTGAATTTACTTCTGTTGCTTGACATTTAAGAATCATAACTGATATATAGGGCAAATATAGGTTTACATTATATTTTTGTAGGTTGTGTTTATGGGTTTGTGTTTAAATATCCTCCTCTGCATACAGTGAATATTTTTCACTTCTGTATGCCTCCACACCTGAAGTCTACCACTGGACATGATTTGGAGTGTTATCAAAATGTAGACCAGGAGAACCACCAAATGTCAGATACGATCAGTCAAACACAGACTGGGGTCAACCAATTCAATCAGATCACTATCGTGTTGCCAAAAGGAAATGAGAGGGGCTGGAGCTGTGGCTGAGCAGTTGGAGTTCTGGCATGATGAGGACCTGGATTTGAAACCCAGCACCACATACACAACTGAGTGTCAGAGAAACAAAGGCCAGATGAAAAAATAAAGTTGATTCTCTCTTTCCTCTCTCTCTCTCTCTTGCTCTCTCTGTCTCTTTCTCTCTTTAAAGAAAAATTTTTTAAAAAGTAATTAGAGTTTTGTCAGGGAAAAATGGAGGGAAGTCACTGGGGTGCTTGGGGTCCTTGGGGAAACTGAGGCAGACTGGGTAGGGTCCTGATAAAGCAACTGGATGGTATTGTTGCCTGGAAGGGGTTCTGTGGAGGAAAACGCACGAAGAAAGGAAGGTCCAAAACAAATGCCTTCTTTTTCTTTCTTTTTCCTCCCAGTCCCTGGATCCTAGTTGCCAGAAATCAGGTTACTACTATCAAGAAGGTAGCTTCATTGTAGGCTACAAGCATGTTTGTGGACAGGCCTGGGACTCTAAGAGTTTAATGCTGTTTCTATGGCAACATGTTTTCCCAGTATCAAGGAATTAACACATTTTCTGTACACACCATTTTCTAAGAGTCCCATGGCCCTCCAGGCATTACCTCTGGCATCACTAGTCTACCCGGGAGTCTTGGTTTTATTACTATAATTTGTCTGTTGACTTCTTAAATATTAATATGAACTATTTATATGTTACTATCCCTCAAATGTATGGATTACCCATGTCCTGGCCAAATTTGATTTTGAAATTTTTGAATCATTGGATAAATCCTAAATCATTCCAGTTAGTAGATATTTTAACATAGTCAGACTGATAAATCTGATTATCAATGATACCCAGTAAGTAAAGAAAGCCATGAGATGAGTTGTTAAAGATGAACAAAAAATATGCTTAGAGGGGCTGGAGCTGTGGCTCAGTGGTTATGGTGCTTGCCTGGAATGTGCAAGTATGTGAGTTCAAACCCCAGCACCATGTATGCAATGAAGTGTTGAGCAACAAAAGCCACATGAAAAACTAAATAAAATTGATTCTTTCTTTCTCTCTCAGTGTCCCTCTCTCTTTTAAAAAAATGCATATAAATTTGGCCACTAAGATATTTCTGGGCCCTTTAAATTCCAATTAATTCATGCTTATATATCATTGGAGTCTGTAGCTGTGACTTGCGCTTAGCCCTAAAGCATTGATGGAAGTTTTATAGGTCAATTTATGGGCTTTTCAAAAAAATCTCTTTCCCACACCAGACAATAGAGATGATTGTCCTTATTTGTCAGCTATCCACACGAAGAAGAAAAACTGCAGTCAGGACCAGCCCTGTCCTGTTAGTCAAGTTTCCTGGATTGTCTTACAGAGTGATCTTCCTAGCATAGCCCTAGGCAACCCTCCCCAAGGGTAAGGAGAAAGGAATTTCATTCCCTTGTGAGTCATTTTCTGAGCTTTGCTAATTTAGCCACCCAGGGCTTTACTGACTTGAGGAGTAAGATGTGGGTAAGGAAATAAGAATGCTAAGGGCATACATAATCTGGAGGAATGAAGGAGAGATTAGTGATGATATCGGTATAAGATTATAAGAAACCACAAAAACCCACTTTTTGGCAGGAACATTCATTAGCAGAAAATGCAAATATGCTTTACTGCAGGTATTCTTTCTAGAGTCTCTTCACAGAGACAATGGAGACTACCTGAAAGAATGACAATTGGGATTTTATGATTACAGACATCAGGTCAAAGAACAAGTGTTCCCATATTTTATCACCTCTGAAAACGTGATGCTTCTTACAATTCTTATTTTCACATTGCTGAACTAGGGATGCATCCTATAAGTTATGACATCTTAAATTTGATGACAGGACTTCTCTTTTCTCATGTACACAAATGGGTCTGCAGAGACCTACCTCCTTTGTCCAACCTGCTTGCAGAAAAGAGTGTGGAGACTTTTTTGGAGCCCTAAACCTTTGCAAAAGGTTCACACTTAGAGGCAACTAGTGGGACCACTCCCATTAACTCAGGAAGACAAAACCACTTCAAGCACAGTTTCATGAGTGCTCTGACACGGGGATACCTAGGATTCTCTGAGACCACGCTGTCCAGACATGGGGTAGGAGAGGGTCATCAGGAAGACTTCTAGGAGGAGGCAACATCTTCAATGAGGCTGAAAGAAATGGATGGTGTTGTCTAAAGCAATTCTGCCCAAAGTGTCTGTGGTCTATTTATTACCAGTTACACCAAGGTAAGTAGAGTAATTGAAAGTCAAAATTTTGGAAATTTGATGACATTTTATCCTCATGCATACATATAACAAATAATTTTATGTCTTATATCTGAGAAGTTGAGAGTGTACTTTATATATCTGTTTCCAGTTTTATTTCCCCAGTAGTTAATTTCATTGCATTTTATAAATATAATGTTAAGGAATACATTGGAAACTTTTTAAGGAACTAAACTGACTCTTCACCTGGGATCTTTGGAAAAACACTGAACTAGAGGTAGTGAAAGAGGGGAGACTTGAGAGATGAGCTGCGTTCATAACATCCTGGACCTGAGAGAGAGGGAAAGAATGAGAAAGAGGGGAAGGAGATGGAGAGATCAGTGATGCTCGTTTTTCTTCTTCTTTTTTATTTTAAGAGAGAGGGATCGAGTAAGAAAGAGAGAGAAAGAATCAATTTTATTTAGTTTTTCATCTAGTTTGTCCAACACTTTGTTGTGTATGTGGTGCTGGGTTTGAACCCAGGTCCTTGTGCAAGCCAGGCAAACACTCTAACCACTGAGCAACCACTGCTCCAGCCCAGTGATGGTCATTTTTATAAGATCCCACAAGGGCGAGAAGAGACTGGAAGGCACTCATCAAAATGTTACAAACTGATTATCTCCAATGGTGACATTTCAAGGGATTTTTGCCTTAATTCACGGCCACAGATCCTATAGTGGACAGGTTTTGCTTTTGCTTACTTAGCACCTGCTCTCTTACCAGGGGAAAGACTCTCCTCACTGTCCTTCCAGGGCATCTCTGCTCCAGGAAGTGTGTGGCCTGGGGGGACCATCTTCCACAGTATGGGTGTGATCAGTAGATCAGTGTGTCTCTCTGCCGGCAATCTGCCAGAACAGAAGAGTGCAAGAGCTCCTTCAGCCCACTGTGACAGAGTCCCTTCAACCCTGGCACCTAGAGCGCTGAGCTACTCTGCATTCTGCCCTGTCCAAGCCTGGGACTTCAGCATTTCCTTATGCGCTTACTTCATTCCCTTTGGATAAATTCCCTTTGGTTCAAATTAATAGAATGAACTTCTTTGCTTGCAATGAAAGATTGCTATCTGTTCAACATGCATGCAGTACCTTTGGAATAAGAAAAATCTTGTTTGTGAACCCCAAAGCCTCTGAACATTGACAGCATCACGGACCATTAAACACATGCTTGCAGAGTCAAAATGCGAGGCTCACACGCTCCTGCAGCCAACAGTGTGATGTTAGGCAAAATTTCTTACACTGTCTGTATCCGTTTCCTTCTTGTAAAGAGAGAAGGACACAGGCACCTACCTCAAGTGACTATTGTGAGGATTAAATAAGATCGTATATGTAAAGGGCTCAGAACAGCACCCGGCACACGGCAAGTGTTGCACAAGCATTTGCTCCTCCTGCGGTTTTGTGGATGGAGTCCTGGACCAGAACACGACACAGTTGTGGACCAGTCACAGGAGATCACTGATGGCGATTCTAGGTCTCCAACAGTAAGGAGATTCACCTGCTTGCTGTCTCTACTACTCTTCGGGTTTGTTTCCTTCACCAGTCCTTATTCTCTGGCTGCATTTTGTATTCAAATCCCAAGAGCAAAGGAATCTGATTGGTCCAGTTAATGTCCATTCTTCCCCTTAATTGGGTAAACGGTTGACCGGCCAGCCTATAGATTGGAAACCTTTGGTTTGGGACCTTGCCTAAACCAAATAGCTTTTATCTGTCAGAGTGGGTCCATGACAGGGAAGGAGGCACGCTGGCTGCCTCCTGCTCACCTGGTCAGACTCGACAGGCAGGCAGGCTATTTCTAGGACACGGAGCGTCTATTGTGCTCTTGCAGTATTACCGACCCCAAAGAAACCGACCCACTTTCTTTTGATTGGCCAGGTACTTCCCAGAAGAGTCAGAGGAGGGCACTGATGATTGATTCCAAATTGAGAGCTGGATTCCAAGTTTCTTCCCCCACAACTTCAGAATGCACCTTCTCTTCCTGGCATGGGGGAACTGTTCCAAAAATTCACATGGAGAATAAAACTTCATGTAGAAAATAAGGTGCTTAAAGAGATCCCCCTCACCAATTTGTTTCATTTAGCTGGTTTAGTATACTAAAGGTTGGGAGCTACGTAAGTATGGGAAAGATGAGTTCAGGAATTCTGAATGATTGTATCCGGAGTTCATGCTTATATCTGAAAATGTTAAGACAATTGTGATTTATCTGACCGTAAGTGAAGCAGGCATGTAGCAACACCTGCCTGGTGGGATTCTTTCCAGATTGGGACATCTGCAGCTGAGTTCTGCTGATATCATGGCAATTTCATCTCTCTATAAACCTCTGCTCTACAAAGAATGCTTAAAAGGAATAAAGTTCAGGAAATTACATAAAATATAGGCTCCAGCTTCTGTTAGCTAAGAAAAGAGAAGCAAGCCAAAATTGAGTCCAAAACAGACAAGACGCATTATAAAGGATCTTTCAGGAGTTGAGACTACTATTTGGATAATGAACTGACTGGTCAGTCCATCCAGCTGTCAACGATGTGACCCCCTCACGGTGACTCCCATGAAACTGCATTATGGCATCTCTACTGTTCAATAGTGAAGGTGTTGAAAATAATGAGCCCCGTTTCTTGGTTTAGGGGTAATCTTTCAGTTTCATTTAGTTGCTGTACGGAAATGAGGTGGGGAGAGAGATGTGTGCTTCCCAAATAGAATCTGGAGAAGGGGAGCTGGGAAGTTTTGAACTGAGAATGTGGAGGTTTGGAACAGGTGCACAGTGGTTCCCTGAAGCCACAGGGGTGAGAACTATGTCAAACTCATGGGAGCACCCAGGTGAAAGCATGTGCCCCTTCCTCATTGTCCAGGAGGAAAAGAGATAGAACAGAAAAATGCACACAATCAGTTCTGGAAATTTAGAACTTAAGTTCAATTCTGGTTTGTTTTCTGGTTTCTGGTTTTGTTTTTTTCTGTAACAGGGCAAAAAGTAATAAAGGTCTATCAGGGAGGAAGTAAATCCAGACAAGGCATGTACCCTTTCAGCTACCCAAATATCCTGGACACCCTATGCCTACACTTTTGTCTGCTCTCCTTCTAACACCGTCTGGGACACTTCAGTCACACCAGTCTCTACCATGTCATTATCAAGCTGTGATTTCCCATGCCTCTCCCTTTTATATGTACTTTGGCGGGGGCGGGGAGCCAGGTATGCTTTTCTCTGCCTTTCCCATTTTGAAAATTCATACTCATCCCCTCAAACCCCAGCAAGTATTTTGTTTTTTTCTGGTGAATCTCTTCTGAGTATCCCTTTTGCTGCTCCAGAGGAAGGAGCAGCTTACATAGAACTTATCCTTTCTTTTTCCATACAGTAGAATGGTAGCTAAACATCTGGCCACCCAGTCAGAGACCAACTCTCCCAAGCCACCCCGAATCCCAGCTTGCATTATGTGTGCCCACATGCGGAATGTGAACAGAGGCATTTGTGCCACTGTTAGGCCCTACTGTAATGTTCCTCTAAGCTCCATCGCTGTCCTGTGAGCTGAAGTACAGTTGCACCCTGAGCCATCTTTGACCATTGCAACCGTGAACTGTCCCTCGGTGACAACCACCCTAAATCTCAGCCTGAAAGCGACAATGGTTGTTCTCTCAGGTAGTTGGCATCCAGGCATGGGTCTGGCAGTGCCTGTCTCCCTGCTGGGGTAAAACACTGATCTGTTCCACAAGTGTCTGTTTGGAGGCCCCGGCTAAAGGGGAGCAGCTCCTTCGGGAAACTCTGGTTGTGATAGCAGGGCCATTAGAGGGCAAGCCCAGCCATGCCAGCATATGTCACTATATATTGCAAGCTTCTGCTTGAGTCACGTCTGCTAACAGCCTAGTCTTGGCCAAAGCAAGTCACATACTGTGGTCCAAATTCAAGGGGAAGAGCAGAATACTCACATCACTCACACACTCACACACACACACAGCCACTATGAAAGTCTGAGAGAAGAAGTAACTATTTCTGAGCAATAAGCATATCTACCTCAAGCATGCAGACAAAGACAAGGCCCAGGATGGAAGAGAGGCAAGATGAGAGGAACATGCATTCCTCCAATACTGTAGAGCAGAGCTTACCCACCCTCCCTGTTGTGTAAAGTAACTTCATTTTTGTCTTGAAGCCACAGAATTGCTGGGTCTGTGTGTTAAAGCCACTCTGACTTTTGTAAGGTAAAACACTCTTCACTGTAACACTTACATATTATTTCTTCTTTCTTTGGTTTGTTTTTCTTTCCCCATTAGGAGTTTCTTGAAACCAACAATTATGTATTAGGTAATTTTTTAATCCCTTGCACCTTCCACACCATCTAATGTGGAGTGAGTGTTCAGTGAAGTTTTACTGAAGGAGTAGACGAATTTCTTAGATTTCTGTTTCTTTCACCTGTAAAATAAGTATGTTTAAAAAAACATTGCTTGGGGTCGTTATGGAAATGACAGAAGTACAATATAGGCCCCAGATCCTAGCCTCCTCAAATGTATCGATGATATGCAGAGATGTCACTCCTCCCAAGGAAGGAGGCCTTAGGAGGACATTCGTTCATGCAGTTCCTGCACGGATATCTGTTTAGTGCCTACCAAGTGCCAGGCCGAAACCAGGTCATGAGGATAGAACAGTGAACAAAAGAGACAAAACCCTGGCCTCATGGGTGCAGATTTTGTGAGGGAAAGAGAAATGGGAAATAAATGAGTGAAAGAGAAAGCAGAGCGAACAGAGGAGCCAGGCAGTCGGGAGGCATGGAACTCTGTGAAGGGGACATTTATACAAAGACCAAGGAGGTGACAGAGCAATATATAGCTCCTTGAGAGAAAGTGTCTGTATAGAGGAAAGGTCAAGTTCAAGGGACAGCTAGGAGGCCAGTGTGGCTAGAAGAGGGCACCAGCTGGAAAGTAGTAGAAAGTGTCATTGGATGTTGGATTTGCCCCAAAAGACAGCAAAAGCCCAATAGGTCTGAGTATCTGGGGGTCCTCATAGCCTGGTTAGCCAATGAAAGCAGCAGTGGGTTTCTGTGACTACAAAATCCAAACAGTGAAAACAGTACACGGTGTCCTTGCCCTGGGATCTATGTGACAGAATGGTGCAGTGTACAGCAATTAGGCTTTCAAAGCCCAAACCCATTTATATCCTTTGTCTGATCTGTCCAATCCCCTTCTCCAAAGAATGATTTGTAAAAACCAACATCAACCCTCAACAACATCAGTGCTACAGGTGTGGTTCTCAGGAGCCTCGTGGCAGTCAATTCTGCTTCTTCCTGATTTGAGGAGGTGGAGGGCGCTGAATGGGAAAGAGCAGGTGTTATCGAAAATATTCCACAGGGCCTGAGTCCGGTGGGCCACACACGTCTTCACTTATCCTGAAGCTCATGTGCCTCTCTCTGCCCCACCCTGTCCCCACCCCATTCCTCTTCAAAGAAAAGTCATACATGTATTTTAAGTGTTGCTTTTTTTGGTAGAGAGATGAATTGTGGATCAGAGTAGAAAAAGTTTCAAACAGAAATGAGAGCTTCTGAACATATTGTCATAAAACTGCCTCTTGAGACCTATTAATTGGCCAGAAAGGAAGGAAATTAGGGTTTGGAGGATGGGATTGAATGTAGCTCCCTCTGCCTTTTTATATGTTGTAGATGGAATTATTGGGATACTAAAAGTCAAGTGCTCTAAGGTAATTGCCTTTCAAGTCAATCCTATAAAAACATCATCTGAACTGGTGCGTCCCAGATGTGGTAAATACCAGAGTGGAGGAGGAGCTCGGGGAAGGGTGTGCTCGCATTCTGAATTCTGACCTGTGTGTTAGCAGTTGTGTTGTTTGAATTCTTTGGTGTTCATTCATTGGAGGGAATCTCCAGGCTCATGTCTGAGTCACAGATCTCTAGGCTCCCCAAAGTGAAATGGCCTCGTTTCTTGGATGTATTAGCCTAGTAAATTGTAATTTTATTTGTTCTGTTAAGCAGCTGAAGTTCAGCACATTTATTATTCATTTTGTACAATGTAGTGGTTCTGAATGCCAGGCACCTAATCAGAGTAAGAAAACCTTCACTTTGGCCAAAGGTTGATGCTTTGTGCTACAGCGACTGTCCTTGGGATCGACCTACACAGGAAAGTCAATCCTTTTTTCTCTGCTCCATCTCAAGGAATGGGGTGAAGTGACCTAAGGCTGTTTGAGATCCTTCTTCCTAAGAGGCCTTACCAGATGCCCCAACCCCAGTCTTTAATATTGGGAGTGAGGGTGGGGAGAACAGACCTAGCTACACAGGAGTAAAATGAAGATTTAATTTTGAGACCAGTGGACTCATTTCATGATTGTCTCAGTTCTTTCAGGTTCCTATAACTAAATACCGTAGACTGACTAGCTTATGCATGACAGAAACTTGTTTCTCACACTTTTAGAGGCTGGGAAGTCCAAGATCAAGTCATTGGCAGGTGCCCTGTCTGGTGAGGGTCTGTTTCTTGACTCATAGAAACAGTACCTTCTAGCTGTATCCTCACAAGGTTGAAGGAGCCAATGAACTCTTTCGAGTCTCTTTATAAGGACATTAATCCCATCCACGAAGGCAGAGTCCCACCTCTTAATACCATCAACTTGGGGGTAGCATTTCAACATACGAATTTTGGGGAGACACAAACATTCAGACCACCATGATGGTCAATTTTTTAAAATTGGGTTATAGGATTTCCTTTTGGGATGATGAAAAAATGTTTTGGAACTAGATAGAGACAGATGAATACAACATTATGAATGTACTAAACAAACACCACTAAATCATTTCATCTATATACTCTTGGTCAGGGTATTTAGAAGGCAGGGATGGTAGGAAATAACAACATCAGCTCATGTCTTAGCATGTTCTCAGATTTTATTACAACCCTGCAAAAAATATTTTTGTTCCCATTTTATTAATGAGGAAACTTAATCTGGAGTTAGAGAAATAAAGTGACCATAGCTTCCATGTAAAATCCAGGAACTGGATCTGATAATGAGGAAAACCTAAGAGGAGGCATTATGCATTGAATTCTAATCCCTCCCCAAGCAATAATAACATTGGTACCCACAGGACCAAGAACGTGATCTTAATTGGAGTTAGGGTCTTTTTTTTTTCTTTTTTTAAGAGAGAGGGACAGTGAGAAGAAGAAGAGAGAGAAAGAATCAATTTTATTTAGTTTTTGATGTGACTTTCATTGCTCTGACACTTTATTGGGTACATGGTGCTGGGGTTTGAACCCACGTCCTTGTACATCTCAGGAAAGTGCTGGAACTGCTGAGTCACTGCTCCAGCCAAAGGAGATAGGGTCTTTACAGACCCTTATAAAAAGGGGGAAGTTGGATACAGGCATTAACACCCATAGAGGAAAGATCTTGAATAAACAGAGAGATGACCATCTAGGAGCCAAGGAGAGAGGTCTGGAAGAGTCCCTTACCTCACAGCCCACCCTATTGAACCCATGGCCTCTAGGACTGTGAGATGAAAAAATTTTGTTGTTTAAGACACCTAGTCTGGGGTGCTTTGTTACAGCAATCTTAGAAAACTAATACAGGTGGGAAAGAAAGCGCAGACACAGATTCCTTTTTCCCAGGAAGGGATAGCTTGCAGGCATTATTGGAGGAATGTCACAGTATTCCAGCCACACTCAGCTTGGACAACCAGCATCCGGAGGGAGATGGCATTGGTAGCATCAGGTTCCACATGGATCAAACAGTTGCTGCCCTGGAAGGCAACTCCAGCACAAGCAGGAACCACGGGAGTGCCTTGTCCCTGGAGGGGCTGGCCACCATGGGCACAAGGACATCAAGGGGAGACACACCAGGGAAGGTGAGTGGGATGCTCTCATTGCATTTGATCCCCTTTCCTCTTACTCTGTCCCTTCCTTATTCCAACTGTCCTGAAATTGAGTTGAGCTAGAAATTAAAAAGAATGTGTACCACATTTCCAAGAATAAATAAAGAACCAAAGTCCCTCCTTGTGTTAGTTTCCTAGGACTGCCAATAACAAGTTACCACAAGTCAGGTTGTTTAAGACCACAGAAACTTCATGGATCTGGGACTCAGAAGTCTGAGACCAAAGGGTTTTCCAGGCTCTGCTCCTTGGAAGGCTGAAGGCGTTTGCTGGCTCGTGACCCCACGGCTCTGCTCCCTACCTCCATCTTCACAAGGTCTTCTCCTCTTCTATCTCTCATAAAGATGATTCATGGATTAGACCTCACCTGGGTGAACCAGGATGATCTCATCATTAGGTCCTTAACTTCACATCTACAAAGACCCTTTTTCCAATAAGGCATCATTCACAGGTTCCAGGGTTTAGGACATGGGCATAACTTTTGAGGGACCACCCTTCAACCCACTCTGCTCCTTGATTGATTGATTTTACTGCATGGTATATCAGTTTGCTAGGGCTGCTGTAGTAAAATACCACAGACTGGCTGCCTTAAGCGATAGGAACTTATTATCTCACAGTTGTAGAGGTTTTAAGGCCAAGGTCAAGGTACTGGCTGGGCTGATTCTTCCAAGGCCTCTGTCCTTGGCTTGCAGATGGCCACCTTCTTGCTATATCTTTATATGGGGTTATTTTCTCTGTGCATGCACCCTGGAGTCCCTCTCATATGTCTGAGTTTCCTCTTCTTATAAGGATGTCAGTCAGAGGGCATTTGGGCCAACCCTCATGGCTTCAGTCTACCTTAATCCCCTCTTTAAAGATCCTATCTCCATGGAAAGAATTATGCAAAATGAACTATCCCAATCTCAGAGACTCAAAGGCTGAATGGTTTCCTCTCGTCTGTGGAAGCTAGAATACATCGGGAAGCTGTACGTTAGACAGCTAAGCTAATAATAACTTCAAATTGTATGATTCTTTTCGCAACAGGGAGATGACTCCCTAGGATACTTGGAGGCATAAGCTGGGTGACAGGGTGGGGGGAGGGCTTAGGAAAATCACCTAGGAGACTGGAGGAAACCAATATAGGGGAATTATCTGAGAAGGTGATGTCTGATCTCCACGAGATATCCATTTAACTCAGAGGTTCTTCTGGGGGAAACAGCAACATGGGGAACCCAAGATGGGCATCCATGACATGGCATTAGCCCTAGATAACTAAGTATACATTCATTTATTCTGGAATATTTGATAATATTTCCCCCTCAATTGTAACTCTATATCATCTAATAAATAATAAATTTAAAAAATTTAAAAAAAATCCTATCTCCAAATACGGTCATGTTCTGATGTACTGGGGTTAAGGCTTCAGCATATGAATCTTGGGGGGAACACACAATTCAGCCTACAACAAGACAAAATAATATTGTTGTCATGTCAAATTAAATATATTATGTTATTAAAATTTGAATTAAAAAGGAAGGATAGATATATTTTAAGTGCAATTTGACTTCTTCACAGTTTTCCCAGGGCCTGCCCTTAAGCAGCAACCCCTTGCCCATCTCCTCAACCCACCCTAGTTGAGACAAGGGGTATAGAGGGCAATCCTAGGAACCAGCATCTCTGGATAGCTAAGAGAAGCACAGGGGAAAGGAAGCCAGAGAGAAAATCCTGAGGGACTTTGAAGAACAGAGAAGGCTACCTATTACTTCCAGTGATTTAAGTACCTGTTTTGTAACCATAATCCCCACCTCCCATACCCATCTCTGCAAGTCTTGAGCAAAGTCTGCCACATCCCCTTATGTCTTAAATAAGCAGTTTCTCTAAAGCAATCAAGGGAAGGGTCCCTTTGGCATGAACTTAGGAGAGAGCGGTCACAGAGGTGGGATGAGCAGGAGCTGGAGGCTGGCAGGAGGAGGAAGGTGGAAGCGCCCGTGACCAGGAAAGCCTTGAGAGCTTGCACAGATCTTTGCAGGGAGGGCATTTGGCTTCCCTTAGGATGTGTGAGGGGGCGCTTGGGCTAATTCTATCGACAACTCCAAGGACAGGGTGACGTCATCTGACATCTGGGTTGCACTTGTTATCAAGGAGTTGAAATGAAGACACAGGAGACATGCTTATCAAATTTGTGGAGGACAGGAAGCTGAAGGGAACAGCCAATGCATAATTAGAATCCACAAAAGTCTCCACAAGCGAGAATGCCTGCCCAGATTTAATAAGCGGAAACTTAATAAGCATGAGGGGGGCGCCCTGCACTTGAGATGCATAAATAAACAAAATAAAATGAGACAAATGGCACCAAGTGCATGGAAAAGGGGCAGGGGTTTGACTCCAAGAAGCGTACCTCAATAGCAGATGGGATCTGAGGCTGCTCTCATAGACAACGCATGCAGAGGAAGGAGCGGTAATCAGCCTCAGGCCTCTCGGCTGGACCCCTGCCCCAGCAGCTTCAGCTTGCCCCATCCATTCAGAAGGATGCAAACCAGAGTACACCCAGTACGAACAGTGATCAGGGAACCCCACACGCATCACGCGGGAACGGGACTGGCTAGCTGGAGAGAGCAGCCCAGGAGAGTGGAATTCTCTACAGAGACCTAAAATTCTGCCACATAGAGATGGATTGGACATGTCATGTGTGCTTTGAAATCAGACTGCTGGGTGGATACTTCAGGCAAAACAGGAGTAATGGAAGAAGCCAAATATATCCATTAGTTTGGTTTAACTGTCAGTAACATAATATATGATTAATAATGACTTAATTAATCAATTCTACTTCTTGGGTTGGAGAGGTGGCTCAGAAGTAGACCACTTGCCTGGCATGCCTAAGGACCCAGGTTTGAAACCCTGCACCACATAAACAAGTAAGTATTGGAAAAACAAACACCGGATTAAAAAATAAATAAAATTGACTCTCCTTCCCTCCTCTCTCTCTCTCTCTCCCCCTCTCTCTCGAAAAACAAGTTTAAAAATTTTTTTTTCTACTTCTTAAAAAGAAGCCTAAAAGTAGACTGTGGGTAAAGCCCCAGGTTTCTCCGCCCTTCTTTCTACTATTCTCAGAGTGTTGGCTTCATTCTTCTGTGTGTTGCCTCATGGTCACAAGACAGCTGCCAAAGCTGCAATAGCACAAATCTGTATATAAAATGAGTAAAGATGACGGTAAAGGGGCATTCAACCTAGTAAAAATAACCTTTTCCTTACTGGAATTATTCTTCTGTTAAAAGAGAAAAAATTCTCAGATGTCCTGGCATATCTCATTGGCCACACTCAGTTATGTGACCAGTTCTAGTTGCAAGAGAGGCTGGGACAAGAATATCTGGCTTTTTCAGCCTATGTAACAGGAGGCTGACAAGGGATAAGGGAATGGCTTTTTAGTGTCAACTACAAAATCACCTGTGATTCAATCACCAATAGCTTATCTCAGTCTCTCTTTTTCTCTTTCTTTCCTCCTGTCTCTGTTTCTGTTTATCAGTTTGTTGTCTCTTTCAACCTCTTTCAGTACTAGGGATTGAACCCAGGGCCTCACACCCATTAGGCAAGTGTTCTACCACTGAACTACATCCCCAGCCCTTAAATTTTTTTTTTAATTTCAAGACAGGGCTTCACTAAGTTGTCCAGGCAGGCCTTAATCTTATTATCTGTCTACTTCAGCCACCCAAGTAGCTAGGATTATAGGTGTGCACCACTGAGCCAGCTTGTCTTTGTCTTTTTGATGCTAATCTCCATCTGTTTATATATGCCCATATGAATGTTTTCACAGATGTTGAACTGTGTATTGCAAATAGTTTTAGTTCCTAATTTTCTTGTTTAACATTTTGAGTGTCTTCTCATATAATTTTCAAATTCTTTTAAAATGTAATTTTCAACAGCTACATAATATCCCACATGACATCCCCCATTTAACCATTCCCCTACTCTTGGACATGTAGGTTATTTCCAGTTTAATGGAAGAATTTTTTAGCCATCATTTCTAGAGATGAGATGGTGTGCTATGGGAGGTAATGAGTTGCCCAGCCATGGAAGTATTTCATAACAGGGGTGGAACAGCATCAGGATTATATGACATTCCAAGCTCTTCTTTTCAAGATGCTGATGACAAGATACAAAAGAGACGAGGATGGTCAGGGAGGATCACTGCACCCTCACGTGTCTGTTTCATCTCCTCTGTTGCTGCTGCCTGAGCACACAAGTCCTATGCCATTCCTACTGTGCAAAACACCCCAAAGGTCAGCTCCTCACAGCACCTGTCACACCATCTCTCTCACGATCTTCCATCAACAGAGAAAGTCTGAATTGTTCTTGGCATGTCTTAAAATGGCCTCAATGAGGCAGCAGTGCCTGTGGCTCTACCAATGAGGCCGAACTTGAGAAGTGGTGTGAAGGACTCTGTCCTGGACCTCAGGGCTGAGGATGGAGAAAGCATGACACCAGGAGCTGGTGACAGCATCGCCGTGATACTTCTCTGCTGCCTGGTGAAGACCCATTGTGGCATTTCAGCATGCACTAGGGCAGACAGGGGCATCAGGCCTGTCCATCTGCAGGCTCAGCAGACACCTGCAAGGTCACTAGGTGAGCTGGAATGAGTGAGAAGTGTCAGCATTTCTCTAGGTCTGTGTGCAAGGAGGCCGCAGATGCAGGAGTGGTGTTGGGGGCAGGACAGACACCCACTTATCAGCAAAGGTTGTCATATCAGCCTTCTGCTATATATGGTTATGCTTCAAGGTTGAATCTGACCTAATTCTGTCTGAATCTTATCAGTGGGGTCAAACTTGAGAAGCTAAATTTCCCTTCCATAGTACCAACAAGTATTTATTCTCTCATTTTGAGTTGTAAAAAGCTAGAATTCAAAACAAAGCTTTTTGACACAAATATCCTGTGACATGACCATTCAATGAAAAATAATAGCTGCTAACAACTTTATCGGTTTATACTTAGACATGCGGAATTTAACTCATTCTTCCTATATTTTATTCCTTTAATAGTTATAAAAATAAATATTTAAGGTCAAATAATTTCAGTGATCTTTAGGGATCTATTACTAATGCCAAGCTAAAAACAATCCAGTGAAAACAGTTGCAAGCATTTCAGTCTCTTTTCTAAAAATGGAGCTCTAATTGCCTGGTGATTGTACTGAATTGGAAAGGTCACACAGTTTGCAAGATCAGCAGTCCCAAGGCCTCTTTCTTTCCTACAAGGGCATGGTATCTCCAAGAAACACCACTAGACACAATCATATCTGTATCCACAACTCCAGAGGAACAGATCAGAGGCCATGCGAAGCACAGATGTTAAATACCCTCCTATGCTCTCCATCGCAGCTCTCAAGATATAGACCATTGTCTAAAGTGACATGCTGGTGTGCAGAGCTGGGAAGTCCAGGTCCCTGGTCTTCAGGAGTTTTAAACGGAGGAGCAGCCAGCAATGATGAGCATAGATATTAAGGGAGAAAGGAAAAAGGTTGCAGAGGTCATATAAAATACACAAACAGCTGTGTAGACACATCTAGAATATCTGTCCAGCCTATAATAACCTGCCTTCTCCAAGAACTCCCCACCTCCTTCCACAGATATTACACCCAGCACCATGGTTAGACCATAAACATCCCCTTCCTCAGTCACAGCTGGTTGGACCAGGGATGGATACCTGACCATTTGGAGCAAAGGTCTCTCTCCTGAGAACTTGGAATCATGATTCAGAGCACTTATAAATTCAAATTTAGGGTGGTTGTACCTGTGGAGGAGGAGATACAGAAGAGGAACAGTCACCAGGCCCTATGTATCCACTGGCTTAGAGCCTGCAAAGATGGCTGCCCTGGTCACCACTGCTTTTTACCTTCCTGATTCCAGGCTCCCATAGGGCCTCCGCAACATGGGAAGGTCTTGCTGAAACACCCTTATATCCTCTTTCTTCTTAAACTGGCTCATGTGCATGGCTGTTACTTACATTCAATCCAGTCTTGATGGAGCCTTGAGCATTAATATGTCCCTGCTGGGGGCGGGAGCGGTAGCTCGGCGGTTACAAAGCTTGCCTAGCTTGTGCGAGTACACAAGTTCAAACCCCAGCATCACGTACACAACAAAATGTCCAAGGAATGAAAGTCACATGAAAAGCTAAATAAAGACTGCCTCTTTCCCTCTCTGTCTCCTCTTTCTTAAAAAAAAAAAAAATCCCTGCTTGAATAAAAATAGATGGGGATAATTCAAAATAACTGATCACCCAAAACCAGTGAGTCATCCTGCCATCTAGAAATGCATTGTAAAATGAGTATGTTTAAGGAGCTGTTATTCGTAACACCTCAAATCAAAGTACAAGCTCACCGTGACATCTGCCTGCTTCGCGGGGCCTCAAGCTCTGTCCATTCCTTCTCTCTGCCTTAGGCTCAGGTCCTCTCTGCTCCCTGGGCTGTGCAGGACAGGGCAGCATTGCCACGTCCCCTCCACACTCCGTGTCACCTCCCCCAGAATGCCCACAGCCACCTCCCCGTGGCTTGACGCATATTTCTGGGGAGGTAATTGTTTTAAAAGGGCTCTTCTGATGGCCACAGGAAAATGAGCCACCAGCCTAGGGGGCAAGACGGCCACCGAGTTCTTTTTAGAAATGGTTTACCATTGTGCCCCAGATGATGCATAAAGCAAAGAGAGCCTAAAGAGAAGTGAGAGAAGCAGCTTCCAGGTCAGCAAAGGTCAAAGGTGGGTCACGAGATCCGCCGGAGGAGTAGGAGGAGGGCGCCTGTTTGGGGAGCCATAGGAATAAAAACTGTACGGGAACAAGAGGGAAGAGGACTGTTCCAGGAAGGACTGGATGTTTGTCTGGCAAGGAGAGGGTGCCAAGCTGGTGCGAGGGCCCAGGAACACTGCAGCCAGAGCTGCGAAGTCTGGGGAGGGGGCGCCCAGGTTCCCAGAAACAGAATCTATCAATTGCACTGAAAAGAGAATTCTTGGTAGAACTCAAGCTCTCCTCGTAAAATAATCTTTTCTTCTTCCTCTTGGCAGCTCCTCAGAAGTAAGTAGGTTAGAAACACGTGGACTGTTGTCACAGACACACGCTCGCAAGCTCACGCGCGGTACTGCACCGTCTGCTGCAGGTTCCCAGAGTTCTCTCGTCACTAACCTACCTACATCCTTAGGAGCTGTGGACCTATTGAATGTCAAGGTAACCCAGGAATGTCTGGGACCTGATAACGTGCACATGAGGAGCAGCCTCCACTTTACCAGGGACTTTGTCTAGTATTATTTCATTCAATCACAAAACAAGGCTTAGAGGCACCTTAGAGAGCTCCCTTCTAACACAACCTCTTCAGTTTCCAGTTAAACACAAGTTCCTCGTGTGGTTCTCGCCCAGTCCAAAGGCAAACCCTCCAGACCTGGCCAGATTGCTCTGTCTCCCATCTGATAGAGCAGGCCAGCCTGGCCAGCCCCCCAGCTGCTGCCTGCCAGGTTGTGCCAACAGGCCTCACAAATGCCCAGCAGAGACGCTGCCAGCTCAAGCCATACCCTGGTTCATTATCTACAGGCAGGGTTCTCCCATGACTTTCTGGCTGGCCTTGCTGCCACCTCTCTTTGTGGGACAGTTGTAGCAACTTGGCTGCTGGTTCAGACCATCACAGTTCCTGCCGTTGTTTGGTAGATAAGTGTGGCCTAGTTCCAAATCCTGTTTCTAAGACATCCAACATCTTGGCTCTGCCAAACCCAACTTCTCTGCTGCCTTAGCATTGTCTGAGTCACTCTGGGCCTAGGGTGGGCCATGCCTGAGGCTTGAGAACAAAGGGCCACAGGGAAAGAAGCAGCACAGTCCCCAGAGTCCCAGCACCAGGCTTCTCTTTCCAGAACCATGCTCCCCCACTTCCCTGCCACTTGGCTCTTTTCAGTTACTCTTTTGTGCCTCAGTTATTATAGTTGTCTCATGTCTTGAAAAGCCTTCATCCTGGGAAACACTTGAAGCATCTAGTAAAGTCCCTGACTCTAGCTTAAAATATCCAGGTCAGTGCTTCTAAAAGTGAGGTCCACGTCAGAAACACTGGTGCTTGTTAAAGACGAAGGCCAGGGATCCCACCCAAGCCAATCTGAACTAGAATCTCTTGGTGCAGGAGCTTGAATCTGACTTTTTAAGCAATCCCCGCCCCCGCCTTGGTGAGAGTGATGTATACTAAAGTCATAAGACCCAACGAGGGTCTGGCTCAGCCACCTCTTGCGGCATGGTGTGATGATGCTCCCTAGGTCCTCTGAGTTTGCTCTGCTAAACTTTCTGTCAAAAAAAGTACAAGAACTTTAGAAATGTCAACTTAATAACTAAGATTATTATTTGTAGGAGACAGTGGTCTATTTTTTTTCTCCCTAACCTCCCCTCATCAAACGCTAACAGTAGACAGGATAATTGCTAAAACCGAGAACTTACAGACCATTTTCACACACGCACACCCCTGCTTTCCCATAGAATTTTTTTTCTACCTTTAGCCCCCACATCCTATGAAAGCAATTTCAAAGTTTAGTGACCCTTCATGGGGCATGAATCTGGAGTGGGTCTTTGTGTGTGTGTGTGTGTGTGTGTGTAGTAAGGGTCTCTGGAACCATTGACCTCCATGTTGCTTATTTAGAAAACAGGGTAGCATAAATATACTATGAACACATTTCAGCTTGGCTTTCAGAAAGAAGCCCAAGGCAATGCAGAAGGCCCACTCCCTAAAAACCCAAATGCTGCTCAAACACCAAGGCGAGGAAGTGAAATCTTATCCCTGTGCTCAAGATGACTCTTCAACATTGATGGAGGGGGAAATCTATTTTAGGTCTGTGGCCTGGTCCCTGCTAAAAGCCAACAACAATGCATATTACACATATTTTATATCTGCCACTGAAGAATCCAGGACACTCCTATTTATCTCTGTGTGTCCTCTGGCCTGAATGTTCACCCTAGTTCACAAATGACCCTTCTGAGGCCAGAGGAGTACATGATTAGTCTAAGGTAGAACAATTCAGTAACAACAGGGCTCTGCAGATTGATTTGAGTTAAATGATACTTGAGTTGGAGAACCCATCCACCTTCTTTTTGAATGAAGTGAACTTTTGGGGCCCTCAGGACTTCTTATTCTTGTTTCCGTTCAGTCTGCAAATAAGGCTGACTCTAGTTTTACCCCATCTCTAATCTTTTCCCCACCTTTTACACCTTGCTTGTTGACACAAGGGTTCTCATTTGTTCCTATTATACAGGAGAGAAAAATATGATTGATTAATTAACGTTACAATGTTAAGAACTTAACATTATTTCCCCAAAGGTATCAGGATTATGAAAGAAAAGCTCAGAAGAGGATTGCTCCCCCAACACACATCCCAAATGGCTGGAGGATTGCTACCCACCACACACACACATCCCAAATGGCTGCCTAATATTGAAATTTTAGGCCTCATTGGAAAGAGAACTTCCTGGAATTCCTTGAAATAATGTACTCATTCTGTCCAAGCAGAATGCCAAAACCTGTCTATAAGAGAAATATGTTAGAATAAAAAAAAAAGAAACTGTCAAATAAAGTAAAAGCATAATTTAAGTACCCCCAAGAAGGTGGTTTTGGAGGTTTGGAATCACAATGTTAAACTAACTAGTAGAAAAAATTAGGGATGGATCCACCATATGACCCAGCTATCCCTTTTCTGGGTATTTTCCCAGAGGAGTTAGAATCAGAACATTACAGCAAGAGAGCAAAATCAATGTTCATAGCAGCTCAATTTACAATAATAGCTTAATTATGGAACCAACCCAGATCCCAGATACCCCTCCCTGGATGAACGGATTCAAAAGCTCTGGTGTGTGTGTGTATGTATGTATGTATGTATGTGTATGTGTGTGTGTATATATATATATTATAATGGAGCGCTACTCAGCTATTAGAAACAACCATAGCAAATGGATGGCAATGGAAGAAATCATGTTGAGCGAAGTTAGCCAAACCCAGATTGTCAAGGGCTAAATGTTTTCCCTCCTTTGTGGAGGCTGGAGCCAAACCGGGGCTTGGGTGAAAGGTTGTCAAACTCATGTATTAGACCCACCAAAGGTATAGTGACACATAATCTAGGGAAACCATAGACATGTAGGTGGGGGAGGGAGGAGGGGAGAGGAAGGGGTGGGGGTGAGGGTGGCAGGAGAGGTAGGGAAGATAGGGTGGGATCTAGAGAGACAATCAACAATGTAGCATATTCTTTACACCCCTGAGAAGTCAAATGATTCTTACACAATCATTTAAATCTGGAAGATTTACAATTATATGCATATATAATTGTAAATATATGGACATGTATATCTCTTATAGGGGTGTAATAGAGAAGAATAAAGAGACTAGTGTACGGTCAATGTGGGGGAAAATATGGTTTATGACCAAATGCATATTATATTGTCACTTTATACACATTTATGATTGTATAACAACTCAACTCCTTAATAAAAATTTTTTAAAAAGTAAAAAAAAAATTATGCTATAGACTTCTACTATGGATCAAGGTGGAGGAACAGGAACTGGCATCTTTTCCCACTCAAAATAATTGATACACATGGCAAATATAGGAAACAACATTTCTTAAAACATTGGATAACAGACAGTGAAGGACAGTGATCCCTAAAAAATGGGGTAAGAGATAATGCGAGTCCTGAGATGGTACCATAAACCTGCATTGAGAGAATTTCCTGCCACAATACAAGGAAGGGGGACCCAGCTGGAGTCCAGCTAGCGCCCTGAGTGGAGGACACTGGGAAAGCTAAGGTGATAGAGTCCACCTTAGCTTTTCCTTAGGGAGGAAAACTGGAGCAAAGAAAACTGCACAGAAGGACTCTGGAAATCTGCAGAGAGTCCCCCTACATATTCAGCTTATTATTTAGTGCACATATAAGAGGAAACTTTCAGGGAAAGAACCACCCAACAGAATTAGAGAATAATGAGTAGCAGGAACTCACACAGACCTGGAAAGAGTGCCTATTCCCACCAGCCTGAGGGCAACACCTTGCAATTCACCAGGAACACTACTTAGAAGGGTTTTAACTTGGTAGTGGGTAAAATTAACCCTAGACTAAACACCACCCTGGAACCACCTAACAAAGCTTTCTCAAAAAGCAACAAATATCCTGAATAGTTCTATTAAAGAGGAATTTGTATTTAAAAACCTTCCCACAAAGAAAATTCCAGATTCAACTGCCTTTTCTTGGGAATCTTACCAAGCACTTAAGGAAGAAACAATACCAATTCTACATAAACTTTCCCAGAAAAGTGAAAAAATAAGAAATACCTTCCAATATTCTATGAGGTCAGAATTAGTCTGAGGGCAAAACCCACACAAAAACATTTTAAAAAAACAAACAAAAAAAATCTACAGACCTACATTCTTTATGAATAAGATGCAGGAACTCTTAACAAAATTTTAGCAAGATGAATCTAACAATATACAAAAAAGGTAATGTGCTATGACCAAGTAATGTTTATCCTATTTGCAAACCTGATTAATTATTCAAAAATCAGTTAGTGTAATTCACCACATTAATTAACTAAAAAACAAAAACCACATGACCATCTCAAAAGATTCAGGAAAAGTTTGACAATAATTCAACATCTGTTTCTGATAAATAGTCTCAGAAACTAGAAGTTGAAGTGAAAGGACATCTCTAAAAAAAAAAAAATCAAAACAAAACAAACAAAAACCTATAGCTGTGTTAGTTGAATTTCTGTTGATATAACAAAATGCCTGAGAAAATCAACTTAAAGAAGGAAAGATTTATTTTGACTCACTGTTTCAGAGTTTTCAGTCTATGGTTGACTGACTCCATTGCTATGGGCCAATGGTGAAGCAGAGCATCATGGTAGGGAGGGCATAATGCAGCAGAGCTATTCTCCTTGTGGTGGCCAGAAAGCAGTAGGGGAAGGGACAAAATTGATCCTTCAAAAGGACAACAACAGGGACATACTTCCTCTAATTTAGGTTCCATTTCCTAATGTTTTCCATCACCTCCCAAATGCACTATCAGCTGGAGACCAAGACTTAAGTACATGTCTTTTGAGATACATTAATGATCCAAACTTTAATAGCTAATATTACATTTAATAGTGAAAGACTAAAAGCTTTTCCTCTATGATCAGGAAAAAAGACAAAGATATCCACTCTTATCATTTCTATTTAACATTGTACTGGAGGTGCTGGCCAATGCAATAAAGCAAGTTAAAGAATTTTAAATCAACTATAAAGTAAAGGAAGGAAAAAACAAACCTTTATTTACAGATGACATAATCATCTGTGCAGAAAATCTTATGGAATCTACAAAAGAACTAAAAAGTGAATGCAGCAAGAATTCAGTACACAAGATCAATTTACAAAAATCAATTGTGCCTCTATATACTAGCAAGAAACAAGTAGAAGTTGAAATTAAAAAGCATTGCCATTTACAATATCATCAAAAATATCCAATACTTATGAGTAAATCTGACAAACATGCAAGACCTGTACATTCAAAAACACAAAATGATACTGAAGGTATCATAGAAAGACACCGTGTTTGTGCATCAGAAGACTTAAAATTGTCAGTTCTAAATTGATGTATAGATTCTATATTATATCCTCTATCAGAGTACCAGAGCTTTCTCCCCCAATACACACATATTTTTTAATAGAAAATGACAAACTGATTCTAAAATTCATATGTGGACCCAAAGGGCCTAAAATAGTCTATACAATTTTGAAAAAAAAGAACATCAAAGGATTTCCACTCCTTGACTTCAAAATTTATGTTAAAGCTATATTAATCAAGATTAATCTAGTATGATATCAGTGTCAAGATATACAAATAAATTAGTGTAATGCAAAATAGAGTCCAAAAATAGACCAAAACACATGTAGTTAGTTGATTTTTTTTTTTTTATTTCAAAGGTGGAAAGGCAATTCTATGGAGAAAGGGTAATATTTTCAACAAGTGGTGCTGAACCAGCAGGGCTAACCACATGGGAAAAAAATTGAACTTTGGGCTGGAGCAGTGGTTTCAGCGCTTGCCTGGCAAGCACGAGGTCCTGGGTTCAAACCCCAGCACCACGTACACAACAAAGGCCATGTGAAAAACTAAATACAGTTGATTCTTTCTTTCTGTCTCTCTCACTGTCCCTCTCTCTTTAAAAAAAAAAATTGAACTTTGGACTGGAGCAGTGGTTTCAGTGGTTTTAGCACTTGCCTGGCAAGCACAAGGTCCCGGGTTCAAACCCCAGTACCACGTACACAACTAAGCGTAGGAGCAACAAAGGCCATGTGAAAAACGAAATAAAGTTGATTCTCTCTTTCTGTCTCTCTCACTGTCCCTTTCTTAAAAAAAAAAAAAATTGAACTTTGATCAATATCTTGCACCTACGTAAAAGATTAACTAAAAATGGACACAAAATCTAAATGTAAAGCCTAAAATTATATAACTTACAGAAGAAAATATAGGAGAAAAATTTTGTGACTTTAGGTTGGGCAAAGGTTTTTAAAATATAACTCCAGGGCTGGAGTGGTGGTTCAGTGGTTCCAGCACTTGCTTGGCATGTGCAAGGAGACAAGTTCAAACCCTAGCACCACATACATGCACAACAAAGTGTCAGAGCAACAAAAGCCACATGAAAACCTAAATGGAATTGATTCTCTCTCTCTCTCCCTCTCTCTCTCTCTCTCTCTCACTGTCCCTCTCTCTTTAAAATTTTTTTTTTAATTTAGTTTTTCATGTGGCTTTTGTTGCTCTGACACTTCATTGTGTACATGGTGTTGGGGTTTGAACCTGCATCCTCATGCATGCCAGGCAAGCACCATAACTGCTAAGCCACCGCTGCAGCCCCAGACCTCATCTAAATTAAGAACACCTTTTCTTAAAAAAAAAAAAAAATACTACCAAGAAAATATGGGTGCTGGAGCAGTGGCTCGGCAGTTATGTGCTTGCCCAGCATGTGTGAGTACGTGAGTTCAAACCCCAGCACCACATACACAATGAAAACTCAGAGCAATGAAAGTCATGTGAAAAGCTAAATAAAATGGATTCTCTCTTTCTCTCTCTCTCTCTCTGTCCCTCTCTCTTTAAAAAAAAGAAAGAATGAATGAAAATATGAAAGCCAAAGACTAAGGGAAATCTTTGTAAATCATATACCTGATAAAGAACTGTAAATATATTCAGAATATATAAAAGTTTGTCATAATGATAGGAAAGCAAACAGTTCAATTTAAAAATGGCCAAAGGATCTGAACACTTTCCCACAGAGGATGACAAAAAAAAGCAAATGAAAAACATGCAATGTTGTACATATAATTGACAGTACTGTATCAGATGATTAAAAATGTGTCAGAGGGTAGATCTTGTTGTATATTTTTAGCACACTAATAGAAGGAAAAACACATGAAAAGATTATCAACTTAGTTGATATTGAAATATAAATTAAAACCACAATGAGACACCATTGCACAGCTCAAAACATCTAAAACGTAAAAATGGCGAACATACCCCTGGTTGACCAGCTGTTGATAGGACGAGACACTAGACCTCTTGAACACTGCTGGCAGGTATGTCAAAATGGCATAACTCTTTTGGAAAATATGTTGGCAGTTTCTTAATAAGTAAATCATAGATTCTAACCTCTCAATCCAGACGTTCTATTTCTAGATTTTTACTGAAGAGAAATGAAAGCTTATGTCTATGAAAAGACTTGTACCTAAGTGCTCATAAGAGCGTTAATTTATAAAAATAAAAGACTTGAAACAACTCAAATGTCCAGCAATATGCAAAGGAGTAAATAAATCACAGTATACTGTATATCCACGTAGCTAAATGCTAGTGGATAATACAAAGGAATGAACTGGGGCCAGAGCAGTGGCTCAGCAGTTACGGCACTTGCCTGGCATGCGCAAGGACATGGGTTCAAACCCCAGGACCATGTATACAATGAAGTGTAGGGGCAATGAAAGCCACATGAAAAACTAAATAAAATCTACTCTCTCCCTCTCCCACTGTCCCTCTCTCTTAAAAAAAAAAAAAAAGGAATGAACTATTGATGCATGTAATTGTATGGATAAATCTCAAAAAATTATGCTGAGTGAGAAATGTCAGACAAAAAGGATTTGAATCCATTTATAAAAATTTCTAGAAAAAGCTAACCAATCTATGGTGATAGAAAGATCAGAGATTGTATGGAGTGTGGAGAAACTGAGGACTGGAAAAAGGGAGAGATTGCCCAAGGGGCATGAGCAAACTTTTGAGGGTGGTTGATACGTTCAATATCTTAGCATGGTAACTACTTCATGGGTACATACATATGACAAACATATCAAATTATAATTTAAATATATGAAGTTTGTTTTATGTGCTGTGCCTCAATAAAGATTTTGTTTTAAATGAATACATAAACAACCAAAACACATTTATTATGTAGCCTGAGAAAGGAAGCACATTATTGTAGGATTGCCAGTACACTCTCAGTCCATGGCAGACATTGCCAATCCATCTCACAGCCATCTATGCAGCCGTTACTAATCAGAGTTAGATCTTGAGACAAAACCCATCTTTCATCTATGACCCAGGTCTAACACTTGGTTTTACAAAACTGAGACCCAAGTACAGAGCAAATTGTAACAAAACTAAAAATGGCGTTGAAGTTTCCTCATTGTGAGTCCACTGGGCTTTCTACTACACAAATTCTAAGAAAACTGGAATAGAGAGAATGAAGCCAGAATCTAATAAGGAGAGGTGGGCAGAAAACCATGAGAAAAAATAAATAAATCAAGGATTTGAATGGAATATCAGATGTAAACTTCTGAAGAATGTCAATAATGTAATAATGTATTGTGGAGCTATATTTCTACTTTTTTAAGAGATAAAGAGAGTCAATTTTATTTATTTATTCATCTGATTTTTATTTTTCCTCCACTTAGTTGTGTATGTGGTGCTGGGGTTTGAACCCGGGTCCTTGCACACACCAGGCAAGTGCTCTACGCTGAGCCACCTCTCCAGCCCTCTATTTCTTTTATCTATTCTTCATAAAACTATCAATAGTTTTCATGAAAAGGAAAGAATTATCTGCAAAAAAAATGGTGACATTCTTATTTTTTATATTTTTTAATAATGAAGATGTTAAAATGACTCAAACTGTTTTTGACCTAACATGAAAATGATTTTGATGACCAGAAAATTGCCCAGTTTGCAAATAAGGTCAAGTAAAATAACATAAGATTAAATAAAATGCAAGCCAATAAAATCATATGTAAACACAGATAAACAATCTTGATGAGAAAATACATCACAGTTTATAGTATGAATAAATCTCTCTCTTAAAAAGCAATGACTTTACATTTCATAGCTATCTGTAAGCCATGTGTTCATTTAATAATAATCACATGTGCCTATTAACATGAAGGCAGAGGCGGGCTTGGGGTGTAGCTCAGTGGTAGAGTGCATGCTTAGCACTCACATGGCTGTGGGTTCAATTTCCAGCACCAAAAATAAATAAAGCCAGAATAATATCAGATGGCAAACAATAAACATATTCACAGACTGGCTCTGCCTACCTATCTAGCCTTACACGAATTTCCTCTGAGCAGGAGCCATGTCTTATCTGTCTTCATATTGGCCGGGCCAGCAGCACCCCTGGCACCTACTGTCCCCTTTTGTTCCCAGCCTCTTCTCCTGTGCAATAGTTTGAGACCGTTAAGGTGAAGTTTCTTACTTGCCCCCCAGAGCATCAGAACACTGAGTGCATCTTCGTTTCCTTAAGGGTAGTAAATTCAGCTTTCGAGGGCTTGGGGACAGTAATGAGACAATGCATTTAGAACCCTGTGTGCACTGCCTGTCCTAGCAAGTACTAAGCAAATGTGAGTTCTTTTCCCACTTTCTCCCTTATGGGATTTTCAATTTAAATATTAGGGAGACAAAATTCAACGCTTTTGAAGCTTTCAGAACTGACCATTATGTCACCTGCTAAACTTGCTGCTACCCATTTGGAGAGAATTAATTATCACATTAGCCACGATTTTCTCACTAATTTTTGTTATTGTTCAACTCTCCAAAAGATTTATTCCAGGAAATGATTTAAAAAGTGTCTGTGAATGAAAGCCTAAATTCACACCAGGCAAGCAACAAAGAAAATGGCTGAGAAGACTCTTCCTCCTAAAAAACAAGCTGTTACGCTGATAGCCCTGCAGCTGTGGCCCATTTTCTTTCCATCATGATTTTCTAAAACTTTTTATTTGGAAACTGTCAAACTTACAGAAAAGTTGCAATGACAAATAATAATAATGCTAAGAACACCTGAACACCCTGGACCCAGACTCACCTGTTAACATTTGCCTTTCGTATTCTCTTTCTACCCACTATATATGTATAAAAATATCTTTATATACATGTATTTTTCTGTATCATTTGAAAGTTGCATCTATCATGCCCATTGTGATAAATTTTAATGTTAAATTTCACAACTTAAAAAACAGACTCCTGAATGTGATGTACATATGATTCATACATACTTGGTTCAAAATCCAAAATACACAGAAGGGATAGAGTTAAAAATAGGCTGTCCTCCTGTCCCTATGTCATAGATAACTGATGTCTCAGTTTGACAATTTAAAATTCAGAAAGAAATATATCTTAAGGTTCTCCATATCCATTTTCTTTCTCAATTCTATGAACATTTTCATATCCAAAACCACGGAGGAAATCAGACATTTACCAAAAACGGAGACTTCAGGAGATCTAACGTAGAACTCCTCAGGGGCCATGGCTCTTTCTGGTGCTGCAAAGACTTGAGGCTTTTGGCTTTACTTAGCCTTTATTTATTTTTTCAGACGTATCCTCCCTCATCTACCTGCCCTTCATGGAAGCCCTGGGCTAGTGTGGCAGATTGCACTCTCCAGCAAGACCTCCATCCTACACATTCTTCTTACACAGTGACTCTGCCACTCCTCTCATGGAGCGGTAAAGTCTAAGTTTGCCCCCCTGGAATCCAAGTGGACTTGTGACCATGGCAGAAGTGCCACTGTATGATTTCTAATTCCAAGAGATGAAAGACAAGATAGTTTCTTCTGCCTGGTTTTCTGGGGAGGCACATTTTTAGAACTCAGGTGCCACTGTGTGAGGAAGCCCAGGTTGCCCTGTGAAGAAGCCCACGTGCATAGAAACTGACAAATTCGCACCAGCTTGCCAGTCAGGAGTGAGCCATATTGGAAGGAGATGCACCTGTCCCACTAGAGCTGCCCCAGATGATACTGTGTGGAGTAGAGATGTGTTGTCCCCACCAAGCTTAACACACATTGTAGCTTTGTGAATAAATTGAATATTTTTTTGTTGTTTCAGTTTGGCTATTTTCCCCCCAAACAATATTTAATCAAAATAGCTATGCACAGAGGAATACAAAGAGTGATCTATTGGAGTAGGGTACCTTCCTTCAAAGACTTGCGCCCTAGGGGAGGACCCACTAAAAGTTCTAGAAAAATTAATTAAATATACTGTGATGAGAGCTTTCTATTTAAATACCACTTTTATATAAAATTTTAAGGGGGAAGAAATTAACTGAATTTGTTGGGGCCTCAGAAGGAGCTGAAGAAAATAAATGTTGAATCGGGTCATGAAGGATGAGTGGCAATTTACCAGGTAGAACAAGGGAAGTCAATGTCACTTCTGTTACTTGAATGCAATGTAACTTTGCAGAGTGTGAGGAAGGATGGTCAAAGGGGCAGAGCCAGGGTAGGACAAAGTCACCCAAGTTAAGGGTTCTGGCAAAAGTAAGAACAGAGACCAGTGGGGAGGCCTCACTGGGGAGACCTGGAAAGAGAGAGAGAAGGAAATGAGTGAGGCCACCATACTCAGGGCTGCTGTGCGGGACAGGGCCCTGTGAGCGCCCAGGAAGGACCCAGATCTGGGCCTGATTCTCCAATGAGTCTGTGAGCTGCAGAGTGGGGAGAATTTCTTTAGGATCTGAATCAATCTTCCCTCTGTAAAATGAGATGTTGGAGCATAGGAGCTTTCAGGCCTGGTCCACTTTTGTGACACTCAGAGTTTAAGGGTCAGGATTTTCAAAATGTGGTCCTGTGGGATCAGGATGCTTGGGCACCCTAGGTGATCCTGGTGTCAGTTGTTTCTATTGTACACGCATTGAATGGAATTGCACTTCTTGGGCTCTCCGTTCCTTCCAGTGAAGCAGGGAAAAGTACAGTTTTACATGGTCCAGGTGCACAGTAGGGATGCAACACAAAACAGTCAGATTCCTTTCCGTTCTATACCACCTTACCCAAACTGCGAACTGAATGCTTTTCCCCTCAGGTACGAAGGTGGTATATTGTTTTTCTTTGTTTCCTCAAGGAAGCAAACTTAACTTTGGCCAGTAACGTGCTCCTTGTCCTAAGAAGCTGAAGTTACTGGTGAGATTTGGCAGCCCCAGAGAAGGGAGGGTGGTGGGCAATTCCAGTTGGATATGTTGAAATTTACTCCAAATCCCCTCTGACTGAGCAGCTGCTGAAAACATGAGCCTTTTGTTTGTGGTAAACCCTACAAAAAACACCAGCATCTTCTAGAATGTTCTAGACAGTAGGTGATACAAGAGATGAGGGTGATTGATCTCAGTGGCAGGTGCAGAAACTCAGCCATGAGAGGAATCTTCTAGAAGAGAAAATCAAGGCCTGGACAAGCTTCCTGCAAGCAGACTTGTAGAAGCAGGGAGGAGGCATGGGACTGCTTTTCAAATGTTAATGAGTGTTCTTAATCAGATAAATGCGGCTTTCACCACAAGTTCTGCTCCCACATACTCTGGTTTGAGGCTGAGCTATGCTGGCGCTGGTGTGCTCTTGATTAAACTCAGCCAGAATCTTATCCAAGGGCAGTCCTGGTGTTTTTCCCTTTAGATCACTGGGAGGATTATAAATAAAACAAATTTAGGAAAGATAAATCTCCTGCCTCCCCCAGTCCCCACAAAACCAGAGGCGCATATCTACTGTGCCCAAAGGATTTGGCACTTGGCTGAAAAATGTATTTATCAGATCATAAAGGGGGGGGGGGGAGTGTGGATAGAGACAGAGTGAGACACACACACACACACAATGGGAAAGGGAGCTCTCTGGGAGGTATGGCCTGAGCCAGCCTGTAGGAGCTCCTTCCCCTGGTCCAGAGACAATGGACCTCAAGTCCTGAAGAGAGAAGAAAGAAGCCCAAAGGGAGAAGGAAGCCAGAGGCAGAGGGAGGGAGCCCTGGTCCTGGAAGAAGGCCACCCTGTTGCTGGGAGGTCTGAGGCTCACTGCTTCTCCCTGGGGCCCCTGTCTTTGGCAGCAACTGCTGGCAGCCTCCCCCTCCCCTCCTCCGGAGGCTGAGCACTATGCACAGCCCTCTCCAACTGATGGAGGTCAGGGGGAAGCTGCCCCTTCCAGAGGCACTCCAGGAATTCCCGACTTTCAGGAAGAAGATGCCACTCCTGGGTGTGAGAACAAACCCCAAAGAGAGAGAATCTACAGTACATATTTGAATTCTTTCTTTTCCCTAAGCTATAGCACTTCCTAGGGGTCTGTCTATTCAAATCAAAATCAGGGGCTCTCAGAGCTTAGCATCCAAAACAACAAAACAAAACAGCTCTGGAGAACTATGATAGCCCAGGAACTAATCTAGCCTCCCCTACTCACCCCAGCTTTTGCATGGGTTCATTGCCATTGCATTTAACTTTAAGCTTTCATTCTTCATGATATAATTGTCTTATACTGATTTTTACAAACTCAAATTCCTTTTTTTTTTTAAATAGAGAGGGACAGTGAGAGAGAAAGAGAGAATTAATTTTAGTTTTTCATGTGGTTTTTGTTGCTCTGACACTTTGTTGTGTACGTGGTGCTAGGGTTTGAACCTGCGTCCTCATGCATGCCAGGCACGCACAGTAACTGCTGAACCATCACTCCAGACCCTCAAATTCATTTTAATGTCAAGGAGAAAAAAACTATTACAAAGAGTAGGATGTTAAAGGCAAGACTGGTTTTACCCCCTAGAAAGCAGACTTGCCAATAATGTTGCTGCCAGGCTAAAGACTCAGGGTGGGGTCACTGAGGGAGGGGCAACAAGGGGACTCAACCATTACTCACCACCTGAGTCCATTCCACTTACAAGCCCAGCCAAGAGATAAACACCAAAGGGAAAAAAATTTGCATAAATATCTCCATGAAAAGAAAGCTCAAAGTTCCTGTATTTCATCTGCCCACGTGAATTCAGGCACAAAGCCACATTGGAGGCTTCTTTTTCTCTCCTATTATGTAAGCACATTGTTCTATGAGAGAAGCCCCTATGCCCCCAAGTAAAAGGAACCCGGATCCCTTAACAACAATAAAGTTAGGAGACAATTAGAATCATCCTGCCTCCCCTAAGCACGCAGCACAATCAGATCAGAGAACAGAAAAGGGAAACGGGACTGTTTTTTCCAAGGCTCTCACAGGGATCTATCATCTAGCTCATGCAAGTAGTTTAGAAAGGGCAATAATCCAAATCTTACATTGAGAGGTCTGCTTCCCTCCCCTAACTTATCCCCTTTTAGCTATTTCTTATATTCTCCTTCAGACTTCTAAATCATAAGCTTATACTACTGTTGATTTATCCATTTGGGGCATCATTCGTTGGCTTCCTAAAATGCTGGAAAACTGTTATAGCTTCCTCCCTATTTTGCCTCTCCCTGTTCTCTCAGTGTAGGTAAATTGTAATTTTTTGTTAAATCAACTTATTAGATGGTATTCAGCACAAGGACAGAAGAACACTATAATTTTATTTCCTTCATCATGCATCTTCTGAGGTTGTTATTGAAAAGTCCCGTGCCATCCTAATTTCTGTTACTTTGAACATAAGTTGCTCTATCCCTCTAGGGGAAAAAGGGATTCACAGTTCTGAAATTTCAAAGTAGTGTGACCTGGGGTGGATCTTTTAAAAACTACAGAAAACTTTCTGGTATCATTTCTTTACTAATTCTTTCACTTTCATTTTCTTTAGTCTATTTTCCTGGAATTCTTATCAGATGAAAGTTGGCCTCCCTGGTCCAATTCTTTCATTTCTAATGATTTTTCCCTATGGGCCATCTCTTTTTGCTGTTGTTGTTTATTTTTCTGGGAAATTGTCCCACTTTATTTGCCATTTTTTTTTTTTTTAGCTATTCTATTTTTAACTTCTAAGAGCTCCTCTTTCTTGTTCTTTGATGGTTCCAGAATTAAAGCATCCTGCTTTTGATTAATGGGTACATCATCATCTCTTATCTCCCTAAGAATAATAAATATGTTTTTCTGTGTTTAGAAAGTTTTATTCTGTTCTCCTGCATTGTTTCCATTTTCTCCTAAATCTTTTTTCCTAGTTGAACAGTTTAGATCTCTTTCATGTTGGCAGCTTTTCTCTAGAATCAGGTGATCCATGGATGTCCATTCATAGTGAAGACTGATATTTAAAAATCTGATTCATGGTTTGCTTTGAGGCCTGTGGTCAGGCTTGTTAGGTGGTGAATTTCATTGACAAAAGCCTGGTACTGAGGCTGCCTTTTCAGGGTAGGCCCCCAAATGACCTTTTGTGCAGATTTCTTTCTCTGCAAGCACTGGGTTCCCCCTGGGCAGAATCCCCACTCTTCTGGAGAGGATGTTCTTCTGGCTCTCATCCTGGAGGGGAAGGGGCTGGATGGTGAAATCACCATCATTCAGACATGGTCAGCACTAACCTCCACTTTCCCCTAGTGCTAGCCCCAAACCCACTCCTGTCCTCTGTGCGTCGTGTGGCTACGTTCAGAGCCTTTTTGGTTCAATGTCCCTAGAGAAAAACTTCCAGTTTTGTGCAGCCAGGTGGCAGAGGAAAGGGAAGGGAAGGAATTACATGGCTAGGGGAGGACACTGGGGATTTAGTCCAAGACCTCCAGGCAACTCCTCCCTGACTGCTGCAGCACATAGTCTCACATGAGGGTTCTGCTGAGGGTGGGGTGGAGGGGTAGATGGAAGATGGGTACAGCTCACTTCTCCTTGGAATGCCCTTCTGCAGGCAAAGCAGTCACCACCTCCCCGTCTGCTTCCTATCTGCCACTTCAAAATCTGTGTAGCTCCTCTTCCCATGTATCTGATTTTGTGTATTTATATCCTTTTTATTCCTCTTTTGAAACTTTTAGTTGGAGCATTGGAGGAGAGAAGTTTGGATCTGCTATCTTTACCCAAAAACCCTTTCCCACTATTTAGATTTCACATTTGCCCTGCAAAAATCTGCTTACCCGAAGTCTACAGATTCCACTGGGGTTCTCCAGGCTTATAAGGTGGAGAGTTTTAACCTTGGATCTGCCAGATACTATATGTGTGGCCTTGGGTTAGCCAATGCACCTCTTGTCCTCATGTAAAAATTCAGGATAGGAAAGGTTACTGTGTAATAAAATGTTTTAGGTAAAGTGTTATCACATCATTAGCAAGAATTAAATTGCCTATTGTATTAAAGAAAATGTGATAATGGTCATTACGATAACCAAAAGGGGTAGGTGCATAGTACCATTATTTTCCCGATGAGCTCCACATAAAGGTAGCCTTGACCTTTTTAGGAGGTGGATACTTATCTGGTGACCGATGATCTAATTTTCCCCTTATTATGTTTCATCTTCCATATGAATTCCAAATTTTCCACTAAATAGTTGATTCTTTAATTTGAAAACATAATGTGGTGTTTTGATATAAAACAAAGCAATAGTCCCTACTTGGTTGTTTTTAGAAATATAGAAGGAAGGAAAACTAAGATTCCTAACCATAGGAGGAGATATCTTGGTCCCACCTTACCTTTACTTAAGATGATTTTTCTTTACTTAGGTGGTCAATATAGATGATCAGTTTCTAATTTAAAATGATCTTAGGCTTCTGGATGTATTTTTAAATCAATAGATTTTTCATCCAAGAAAAAGAACTGTTTCCCTATAGTGTTTCTCTTTTTGTAAATGAAAAAGATTGTCTGCATATTTTACCTATGACACATGGACCTCAGTGTGATTTTAGGATTGTGTCTATCTTCTGTTGGTTATAGAATATGCACAATGCCCATCATGTCCTATGTCACACCCTTAGAAGCTGTAAGAAATCTGAAAGTATATCTAGTCCAACTCCCTTATGTTGATGATGATCTAGTCAAGCTCAAACAAGATAAAATTATATATCTGAGGACTCTGGGTAAATAATTCAAGTTCCCAAGTGTTTGTCTTAGTATCTCACCCAAACAGATTGCCCCACATCTGCAATCACTCATTCAAATGTTCGTTGAGAGCCTTCTACATCCCAGGTCCTGTTCCAGGTCATAGCATAAAGCATGAACAAAATTAAGATCCTGCCCTTGGGGGCCTTACTCTCTAGTAACAGCATAAGTAAGATAAGCATTATATGGAGTACTGGAAAGCAGTAGATACTGTCAGGGAAATAGAAAGTGCCCTACAAGGGAGTCAGGAAGGTTGAAGGGTGGTCATCAGGAGAAAGTGACAGATGGACAAAGACTTGAAGTAAGCCATGAAGACATCTGGGCAAGAGCTTTCGTGGCAGAGGGAAAAGCAAGGAGAAAAGTCCCAAGGTGAGATGGTCCATCTGTTCAAGGTCCAATAATCGCTGATGGGTGACATATTTGGGGCAAGAATTCTAAGAGATTATTCCCTGATTCCAGATTAAAACAACAACAACAAAGCCTTCTAGGAAGAATGATAGAGAACCTGGGGTTATGGGATCTGTACTAGGGGCATTATGAGAGTAGTGTGGGAACATTGGGAAGCCAGAAAAGAGAGCTGAGAAATGGAAGGTAGCAAAAGGTTCAAGGAACCACCATGGCTCTGATGAACATAGGGCCTCAACCTCACTTCCCTTTGGATTCATAGCATCTGACCCAAAGCAGAGCACTTGGAAGGCTCAAGAAATGTCAGTTGAAGAAAGAAAGAACCAAACACTTGGAACCATAACACATGACTCTTTTTCTTATTCTTTGTGTGGTCTGCTGCAAACTTGTCTTTGAACTTAATTTAGTTGTAAGGAGAGGATCATACTTCAAAGAACGGATTAGCATTACTCTCTTTCTGTTCGTTGATTTGTTCAGTCTACTTACAACCTACGAGTTTTAGGGAGTCTGAGAAATAACTATGCTACTAAGACATTTAGGAATGTGAGAAGGTACAATCTGGTAGTTGAACTAAGCATATGAGTGGTGTCTTTGTGTGTGCATACACGTGGACATAGCACACACATGTCTGCATGTCACCAAGATGTATGTGAATGGGCTTGGAAGGAAAGGATATTAATGGAGTCTATAGATCACAAACAATTTTAGGAGGAAGTTATATACATGATGTCTAGTTGCATTAGAGTTTTTTTGGTTAAAGTAACAGAAACCACTTGAACTTCACTTAAACTATCATAAGGAGTAATTAATTTATTGTAAGGATAACGGGGTATGTCCTGGAACTCCAGGGTAGGAAGATCAGTCAGACGATGCTAAGGAACTGAAACCTGGAACCAGACAGCCAGTGACAGCCAGGGAAGCTTCCTGCAGTCTAGCAGGCTCCCTCGCACATCCTCATTCTGCGGGGCCCTCTGCGTACATGTGTCTCCTCCTTTCCTCCCTATCCATCCACATGGCTCTCACCACTCCTTACGTTACCTCCAATTTAGCATTAAGTGCAAGCTGAGACTAATATTTTTTAGTCATAATTCCAAACAGGCAGGAGAAAGGACCTGATGGGCACTCCTTGGACTATTGTCTCCCTCTGCTCCAAAGAGTTACCCATTCAAAAACAACCCTGGTGATGTTGACAACCAGCCTGTATCAGCTTAGCCATCCGCATTTTTCAGGTTCTTTTTTGGCAGATAAGGGCCATCCCAGCTGCTGGAGGTATGGCAGGTCTCTTTCAGGATTCTGTCACTCATGCAAACATGTATGAAGAAGCAGGCACAAACACAGCACACCACCTGTTCACATAAGCTCAGAGAGGTAGCAACTGACAAGCACCTGCATCAAAATTTCCCTGCAGGAAGAGAGAAGTGACAATGCTCCAGCCACAGAATGGGTTCAACTTCCAGGCGCCTGAGCAGCTGAATCTTCCGGTAGCTGGCAGGGGACTAAACTCAGCAGGGTCCTGCCCCTCACATGTGTTGGAAGAGGTTAAGCTAGCAGGCCCACTTTAATACTCATCAGTGCAAGGGTAAAGGTACCTTTATGATATCTGTAGTCAAGCCACATTTTGTCCATGAAAATCCTTTCTGAAATCCCTTATGCTAATTAACAGACTCTAACACAGAGTCAAGTAAGTGGCAGTCTTCAGCCACATTTAGAGAGCGGGCCCCTTGTCAGTATTCATATGCCCTAGAGTATAGGTTCCTAATTAGAGACTTTGATTGTTAACCTGGGTTTAGACAAAAATAAAACACACACACACACACACACACACACACACCTGGTGGAAGTGATGGCTTGGTTGCAAATCGCCAGATGAATAGGTCTCTTTAAAAGGAATTCCTCCCAACCCTACCCACTCTGCAACTGACCTTCACTAGCCATCCCTGTCCGCAGAGGAATCTGGGAATGCTCTATTTTATCTGGATATATTACTCTCTGAACAATACAGGGGTCCTGTTGCCAAGGAAAAGGGACAAACGGTGGCAAATACTAGTGGGCAGCTGGCAGATTCAGGGACCTTAGTTTCCCATCTAAAACCAATCTCTTAGCCCTTGTCGTGATTTTCTTATCTATACAACAGGATTATCAGTTCCTATCCTGCCACTTTCTCAGGGGTTCTATATCAAATGAAAACCCTTTGGAAACTGAGAAGACTTGTTCAAATATAAGGTATCATCCTGAGAGTTTATACAAGAAACCACAGGGTTGTATAACAATGCAAACATAACCATCTGAAAGCACTCATTCTTGATCCTAGAAGCTTACTTCTGTTTTTCCAGACCAACATGAAAATGCTATTTTTCTTCTTGTCAAGGATCATCTGTAGCACTTACTCTTGTGTGTGAGGCTAACTGGACACATTCAGAGGCTATTAGAAGATTACGTTGCATTTATTGGAGCTTGCTCTGTGCCAGGCCGTGTTGTACACGGCTTATCTCCTTTAATCCTCACACAGACTCAGGGGAGGTCATTCCTGTCATCCTCCCCAGCTGATAAGGAAACAGGGACTGGGCTCAATCAGCACCTAACACAGGTAGGGGTGTCAGGGACAGGATTGGACTCTCAGACACATCTGAAATCACACTTCCAATCTACAATGCTGTGGCTTTTAGTTACCATGTTACTAAGTTGAATTGTGTCCCCCAAAAAGATGTCTTGAAGTCCTAACTGCTGATACTTGTGAATATGAACTTATTTGAAAATAGGGTCTTTGCAGATATCACATGAAGACGAGGGAATGAGGGTGTTGCTCAGTGGTCAAGGTGCGCTTTGTGCGCACGGCCCTCGATTCCATCCCCAGCACACATACAGAATATCAAGGATTAAAGTTAAAGTGAGGTCACATTGGGCAAGGGTATGACCAATGACTGGTATCCCTATTAAAAGGGACATTTGTACAGACACACAGAGGAGAAGGCTATATGAAGGTGAAGGCAGAGATTGGAGGGATGGATCTATAAGCCAAGGATGCCAACCATGGCCAGCACCACTGCAAGAGGCAGGGGGTGGTCTCTCCCTCAGAACCTCCGGGAGGAACCAATCCTGCCTACTTCAGACTTCCGGCTTCTAGAACTGTTCATTCTAAGTCACCAAGTTTGTAATGAATTGTAACAGCAGTCATGGAAACTAAAACAGCATTAATATGTGCAGGTCCTACAGGAGGCCCAAGCAGTCTGCTGTTCTGGCCACCCCAGTGCACACAGGGCTGAGCTCAGGCACCTTCAGGAGCCACGAGAAGACGGACAGAGCCTTGCTCCCTAAGGAGGTGCTATCCGCCTAGGCATGCTCCTCGCTGTTTGTCTCTGGGGAGGGAACCCTGCTGGTGCTGAGTTCAGCAGAGCACAGGACACTGGACACATTAGGATTCAGCAAAGGGAGAAACCATGACTTTTTATATTCTTTAGTTGCACTGAAATTTTTGTCTGGAGGAGGACTGGGCCTACTTGCTGAACAAAGAATTACTTGCACTTTCAAAGTCTGGGATTTTTTACACCTTGGTTATTTCACCTTCAAAAATGTCAAATTAAGGGGGCTGGAGCGGTGGCTCAGCGGTTTCAGCGCTTGCCTGCCAAGCACAAGGACCCGGGTTCAAACCCCAGCACCATGTACATAAGTGTTGGAGCAATGAGGGCCGTGTGAAAAACTAAAAACAGTTGTTTAAAAAAAAAAAGTCAAATTAATATATACCTCTGCCTTTTCAAAATCAGTTTTATGCCTCTTCAAAATGGAAAACCAGAATCACCTGACATAAATACAAAAAACATACTAAAATAACAAATATTTACCTGCTTATCATCTCTGTGTTACAAAACACTGTGACCAGGAAAAGGGTGGTTGGTTTATAGGGGCAGGATCAATGCTACTCTGATAGGCCAGAGAGTTTTTATGAATAGGACTATTTTGAAAACTACCAGAAAAAATGGCTTAAGTCTTTCACAATATGAAAGAAATCTATTATTATAGATGCTATTATTACACCACTATGAGGATTCTCAGGCCACCACAAACCTACCTGTTTGGCACAACATTCTGTGGACAGTTATGGAATGGGATACATTGATCAAACTTAAACACAAATGTGCCCTTCACATTTAGAAGAACAGATGTTGGCATTTCAACTCTGAGAAAATTAACAGGATGTCATCTGCCATTAGCATGACCTTGCTCAAGTGTTACTTTATCAACCCTATCATAACTGCTGATGTGTCTTGTCTTGAGTGGAGAAAACAAATAAGACAACCAGGCTGAGAAGAAATCTTTTCATTGTGTTGGTCAGAGGAGCAATCTGGAAACCCAGCCAAAAACCACAGGCTAACCTTTGTTCAGGCACTGGTGTGAAGGAGAGAGGAAAGGGCCCCTGGGATAAAGGGATATTTGTGTTTCCAGCTTGCAGTGGCCATTGCGACACTCTGTGGTGCACAAGGAGCTCCTCTGATTACACTAGGGCTCCACATAGGCTCGTGGGTCTCGCTAGCTCTAATGTTGCTTGTGCTGGAGTTTTAGGTGAAGACCTCTTCAGGGACAGGATCCCACTATGGAGATGGAAGCAAAAGTTTTCCAGACCATTGGTGATGACATTTGAGTTTGGCCTCCACATAAAACCCCTATTAAATTTTTTGTGTGTTCCCTGCTACCATTTTTTTCTCTGGCATGATACCATGTATAGCAGGCACAGAAAATGCAAGCTGCCCTCCATACTAGTCCCATGCTTACCATAAACTACAGCTGCATTTCAAAACTAGTCAAAAGAACATATAGAGACCAGAAATCCAACATTTTTAATGAGGGAAGGCAAAGAGGAATAGGGAATAACATCTATGTCTATCAGTGATGGTCCTGACTAGAAATAACACACTGTGCTTGAGTCTTAAGGAGACTTTTAAATGAAATAATCATTTTTGCAGGTGTGGGCAGGATTAAGGGTCCAAGAGGATGGTGAAGCAGCCAAAGACTAGCAATATTAGAAGGCGGTTACCACCCTGCACTAGTTTGCTTGGGCCACCACAGCAAGGGACCAAAAACTAGGTCACTTAAACAACAGAAAGCGGTGGTCTCACAGTTCTGGAGTCCAGGACCAAAATCAAGGGGTCACAGGGCCACACTACCTCTGCATCCCCGGGAAAATAGCTATTCCAGTCCTGTGTCCTACCTTCTGGTAGTTCCTTGGCTTGTAAGAACACAATTCTGATAGTCACATGGTGTTCTCCGTATGTGCCTCTGTCCAAATTTTCCCTTATAGAAGGATATCAGTCATCTTAGAGTAGAGCCCGCCCTATCCGAGCATGACCTCTTCTTAACCTATCACATCTGCCATGACCCAATTTCCAATAAGTCCCATTCTGAAGTCCGAAGGGTTAGGACTTCAACATACGCGTTTTGGTGAGACACAATCCAACCTGTAACACCCCTGTGCCTGAAGAGGCAAACAAAAGGGGAAGCACTGTGGAGCCTGGTGGAGGCTGAAGCCAGAAAGTGGCGGTCATCAAAGGGACGGAGCAGACCCAGAACCACCTGCAGCAGGGCAGGGCAGGGGACCAAGGACCCCAGGCCCCTTCTTGTCCTGCTTTGCAGTCACCAAACTCAACAGTAAGACAGAGGACAGGGAGCCAGGCGGTAGAATTTGGGGATCTTAGCCTTCACCCAGCTCAGGGAAAGGAGGAAGAGGAATGACATGAGTGTGTGAGTGTGTGTGTGTGTGTGTGTGTGTGTGTGAATTGTGCAGGAACATCTGAGGGAAAATTCAGCAAAAGAATGTCCATTCATATGGGAGAGCCAAGGTGTAAGTGGATCAGGGATAAGCCATAGACTGGAAAGTAATATAAGTGATTTGTGGCCAAACAAATACAAATAACATCCCTGGAAAGGTAGTAAAGAGGCGAGTATTGAACACTTTTGCATCTATCTGTAAATTCTTTTGAGCATTTCTCTTTCTTTGGGGGAAGGGGCACTAGAGATTGAACCCAGGCCCTTGCACATGCTAAGAGGCACTTTACCACTGAGCTACACCCCCAATCCCCATTTTGGCATTTCTGATCCCCAAATATAAAAATAAGTGTCCTTTAAATTCCCCTTTGAACCATTTGTAACACCTTCCTGGTTCCATCAATCATTAAATACAATCTTTATGAGTTAAATACAATCTTTAACAGACCCTCAATTTACAATTCTATAATAATCACGATTTTATCTTTTTGAAAAAAATTTATCTTTCAACAACTCCTATGGTTCAGATTAGGCCATGCTCTTGTCTGTTTCTCTGCCTTCATACAAGCTGCTGGCACTATGCAGAATGTTCTCTTCCATCCTTTTCCACCTAGTGAACTTCTAACCATCCTTTAATTCTCAGATGAAGTTTGCCTCCTCTGTGAAGCCTTCCCTGATTCGCCCCAAGAAGATCCTCCTGAGTGGATAAGGCCTTGCACCTGCCTCTATTTCCGTGCTTAGGACACTGTGTCCCCGTTTCCCCTGCTCAGCTTGGAACACCTGTGATAGGGGCCATATACTTTCCTACTTCAGGCACAGAGTACATGCTTAATAATATTCAATTCCTTTACCTGGGTTTCCTTTGAATTTTTACAATGGCCTTTTGAAGTTGGCCATATTTAGATCTCCTTTTACAAATGAAGAAACTGAAAGAAGGTAGAGAATTTGCTCAAGGCCACACAGCCTTGGGAGAGTTGGAACTGATTCATGCTGAACTGCCTCAGCTGCACGGTTACACTGTTTGTTTTGAGAGAGAGAGAGAGAAACAATTCTGTTTATTTTTCACCTGGTTTTTGATTTTCCTACACTTAGTTGTATATATGGCCCTGGGGTTTGAACCCAGGTCCTTGCACATGACAGGCAAGTGCCATAACTGCTGAGCCACAGCTCCTGCTCCCCTAAATAGCTTCTTGATTTAGCAAAACCAGGATCCTTGGGCTTTCTTTTAGCTACATTTAAACAGAACAAGGAAGGGTATGCTTTGGGGCAGGGGTTGTTTATTTTCATCAAAGGATAACAAGGCTGGGGCAAGGAAGAGCAAAATGACTTTTAATAGCTTTTGCTCCTCAGAAACTAGCCAGTAGGTATCAACCAAAGAGTACCAGCTCTCCAAACAGATTTCTGGTTAATACCATTCAATGCAGCTTAACTTAAAACTGTAGTTTCCTGGTGACACCCAAGCACAGCACTTGGCACTCCTAGGTCTTTAGCAAGTATCTGTCCATGACAAGTTACACAAACACGTTGACAATGTGTGGTGCCAGCTGCACTGTGGATCAGCCAGAGGCGCCCCGCCGACTTTGCCTGGCCAATTTCTCGCACGAGTCTGCTCCTGCCAACCACAGTCCTATTAGCAGGGCTGCATTTGGGGCCTGCAGTTCACAGAAGCCTCTCAAGGGTCTAAATGCACTCGATTGCTTAACTTTACTAAGGAATAGAAGAGTGAAATAAATGCCAGTTCCACCTGGGTAAGTGCCCAGTCCCCATCAGGATTTCCGAGGGCAGCATGACCCCCTGCTACTCACAAGGCAGAGATAAACAGAGCTTATTGCCATAATAAGGGAAATGAGGTGCAGGGTTGGGCTGGGCTTTGATTACCTGGAGTGGTGTGATTAGGCCACCTTTGATGTTGATAAGCAGTCAGAGGGCCCTTCATTTTAGCGCCTCTGCCCTTGGAGGACCGGGCTTTAGCACAGAGTAATCATTACCCAGGGCTCCAGACTGTGCAAGACCAGAGTCAGGGAGGACAGGCTATGTGCAGGACCTGGAGGGAGCAGCAAGGTCAGGAAGGCTGCAGATGCATTTCCTCCCCATGCCAGGAAAGGTTCTAATGCAAAAACAAATGTATTTATCACTTCCAACTGCTCCGCAGGGCAGGGCATCCTGCTTCAGGGTGGAGCGTCAGTGTACAGCGAGAACAGTGGCATGGTGCCAGCGAAAACTTCACATTTCACCGCCACACTGCAGTGGTCCTAAAAGCCAGCAGCACACCCGGGACAGAGTCCAGCCCCGCAGCCAATGCTGAAGACACAGTTGCCAGGCAAGGGCGGGCCTCCAATCACCAGCCAGACAAACCCTTCCGTACTGGGTTGGGCTCTGGGACTCAATGAGCCAGTCCCACTTGGTGACTAAGTGGGACTTAGCCCCCGAGTGGGGGCTCTAGCATGAGCAGGCAGGTGGTGATTTGTCTGTGAATCCTAGTGACACACATCCCAGCGGCTCCCTGCTTAAGCAATTAGAGGGTTATTCTGCACTAAGATAATTCTGTCTTTACCTAGTGGCACCAGGGGCTGGTTGGCCATTTTTCAGAAAGAAGGAGAGGAGTTGCAGTTTCCAACTTGCCTGGATCTGGGTTGTTGAGTACACCTTTTTCTCCAATCCAGGCCATCCCTGCTGGGGTTGTTTTAAAAACAGACCGAATCTTGCTATTCTCCAATTGAACCTTCTTCTGGAAGAACCCCACAGCTCTCTGGGGTCTATTCCAGCTCTTGTACCTATCTGTCAATCTCATCACTCAACACTGTTCCCTTCATATACCTCACACACCCACAATGCCCCAGGCAAGCCATGTGCTTTCCTACCACCCAGAATGCCCTTCTGCTCATGATTCAAGGATTGAATGTCACTTGCTAGGTGAAGGCTCTCCTGCTCTTCCCACTCTCATTCAGACAGAACTTAAATGTCCTCTTCCCTTGGGTCTTAAAGGTTTTGTGCACACATCTTCACAGTACCATTAAACCATCCTGAAGCTGGCTGATTGGCATACGTTGATCTATGCCCTAACTCAGTCAAGACCAGAGTAGGAACTTCATCGTAAAGCAGCTCCTTTTTACTTCTTCACAGCAAAGGAAACAATTAGGAAGGTGAAGAGATAACTCACAGAATGAGAAAAACTTTGCTAGCTGCCCCTCTGACGGAGGATTAATATCTAGAATATATAAAGAGCTCAACAAAAAATCAAATAACCCTATTAGTAAAAGGCAAATGAACTAAACAGATGCTTCAAAAGAAGAAACACAAATGGCCAACAAATGCATGAAAAAATTTTCAACATCATTAGCAATTAGGAAAATACAAATCAAAACTACACTGAGATTTCAACTCACACCAGTCAGAACGGCAGTCATCAAGAATACAAATAATAAATGCTGGAGAAGATGTGGAGAAAAGGGAACACTTTTACACTGTTGGAAATCAGTATGAAGGTTCTACAAGACTAGCTTTGCGGGGCTGGAGTGGTGGTTCAGCGGATATGGCTCCTGCCTGGCATGCACGAGGGCATGGGTTCAAATCCCAGCACCAGGTACACAGCAGAGTATCAGAGCAACAAAAGCCACATGAAAAACTAAAATAAAAACTTATTCTTTCTCTCTCTCTCTTAAAAAAAAAAATAGACTCACATTGGAACCACCATATAACCCACTTCTCTTGGTGTTAACCCTGAAGAATTAAAGTCATCTTACTACAATGATACACTCATACACATGTTTATAGCAGCACAATTCACAATATCCAAACTGTGGAACCAGCCTCAGTGTCCACCAATGGATGAATGGATAAAGAAAATGTGGTGTATATACACAATGGAGTTCTATTCAGCCATAAAGAAAAATGAAATTATGTCCATTTGCAGGGAAATGGACGAAACTAGAGACAATCATGTTAAGTGAAAGAAGTTAAACTCAGAAGATTAAGAGGCATATGTTTTCTCTCATATGCAGAAGCTAGAGAGGATAAAGGAAAACAAGGGCTGGGGTGGATCTCCTAAAAGTCAAAGGGAGATCAGTAGAGGAAAGAACCAAGGAGTGGGAGGAAAGGAAGGAGGAGGGAAATGCTGGGGATTGATGCTGGCCAAATTATACTGTCGTTGTGTGCATGTGAATATGTAACAACAAATCCCATCAATATGTACGACTATAACATACCTATTTAAAATGGGGGGGGGGAAGAGATCCTTTTTCATTCATCTATCTACACTCAGTGACTAATAAAGTCCTGGTACATGGTAGGCACTTCTTTTCTTTAGGTAAAAGTAACATGCTTCTTAAGCCTTCTAGGGGCTAAAGAAAGAACTTTTATCTGCAGGAAACTTTGCTCTGGACAAATTCTACCCTTCCCCATCCCTAAAGCAGCCCCAAGGCGGAGAAAGCAATGTGCAAACTAACTACTTCCAGATAAGTGAACTCTTAGATGCTGACCATTTTACTGAGTGTTAAGAGAGAAGCCAAACCACACACAGAAGTGAAACTTCCGGAACATCCCACGCCGAGCAGTGTCCTACTCTGTTGGAATTTTGATGACAATAGGCATCTGAGCGAAGACGCACTTTGCAAGAACAGAAAGCTTTTTTTTTTTTTTAAGAGAGAGAGAGAAAAAGCAGAGTCAATTTTTTATGTATTTATTTTTTTAATCTGGTTTTTGTTTTTCTGACACTGAATTGTCTATGTGGTGCTAGGGTTCAAACCCAGGTCCTCACATATGCAAAAGAAGTGCTCAATCGCTGAGCCATTGCTCCAGCCCCAAGAGCAGAAAGCTTTTGCTGTCTCTTTTATGTATGCTTTTGGCCTTTGACTTCTGGTGGCGTTGCTTTAGTGGATTATTGTTGTTACTCTTACTGTTATCCTTGTTAAGATTGTTGTTATTAAAAATCACCTCCTCTAAAAATAAAATGGGCTAAAACCTGAAATAAATATTCCAATGTTCCCAAAGATAAAATTTATAATCTCACTTTTCTTATAGCATAATCAAGGTCCAACTAAGCATAATAAATTAACTAAAATTTATGCATTTACAACACATACATATACTCTGACTGGCAAGAATTGCACTAACTCATCAGCCCTACAACTTCATGAAGGGGGCAAAAATTTAAACACCTTTCTTTCATTCATCCCCAGTAATGCTGAACATCTCCTCCTCCTCCTGCTGCTCGCTGCAAGTGGAAAGGAAACCAAAGATCTGTTCATCTCTAACACTTTCAATCCCGTTTTCTACAAAAGGAAGTCGTAGACATCCCTAGCAGAAAAAAGTAGGTCCCCCTCCCCACAGCCCCACGTCTCCTTGCTTCTCCAGCCTTTCTCCCCACTTCCCCTACACTTGACAGCCAAGCTGAACTGCTTACAGCTCCCCAAATACACAGCACCCCAGCACCTCCCACTCTGCTCCTCATGCCTACTTAGAGATACCACCTCTTCCCAAAGTCTTTTCCTAGCTTCCAAGGCTGAGTTAGGGCCCTTGGAAACCACTCCCAACTCTCCTTCTCCTTCCATTATCCTGACAGTAATTGCAATGCCTTTGATCACCAATCACTTATCTTTCTCGACCTCTACAGCAACCTGGTCCAATGGCACTGTAATTCTAGTCATACAATTTTAAATTTTCTATTAGCATCTTTAAAAAGCAAGGAAACCAGATGAAATTAATTATAACAATATATTTTATTTAACAAATTATACCCATAATGTTGTTATTTCAACATGGAAATATAAAATAATTGTCAATGAGATATTTGACATACTTATTTCCCCATACTAGGTCTTTGAAACCCACTGTGTTGGTTTGCTTGTTTATTTTAAAGAGAGAGACAGTGACAGAGAAAGAGAAAATCAACTCTATTTAGTTTTTCATGTGGCCTTCATTACTCCAACACTTTGTTGTGTACATGGTGCTGGGGTTTGAATCCATGTCTTCGCTCACGTCAGGCAAGCACCACAACCAATGAGCCACGGTTCCAGCTCCTCCCCACCCCAACCCCCATGTATTTACCTTTACTGAACATTTCCACTGGAACTAACCACACTTCTATTGTTCCTGAGTCACATGTAGCTGATAGCTACCATAATGGGAAGCACAGGTCTAGAATAAACTTGAGGTCAGAGCACAGGTTCAAACTCTCACGATAGTATAACTTCCTCCATGCTTGGCATGAGGGCAACGATGTAAAAACTATGAATTATTTGATCCCCCAATGGGAGGAGACCAAGTACATAACCAGCACTCTGTGGCCCAGAGAAATAGGTATCTGTACTATAAATTATCTACGTACACACATATAGGCTTAGCTAAAATTCATTTCCAGAGAAACTCTAAATAAAAGATGGATAACCAGGTATGGGCCAATCATATTCATATTTCAAGTATTACTAAAAATGACAGAAATAACCAGCTCAGCAAAGCAATCTAGGAAGTCCCACAGAATTTAGCATCCTGTCATTTAACTTTTTTTTTTTTTTTTTTGGTACCAGCGATTGAAAAATAGGCAATTAACCACTGAGCCACATCCCCAGCCCTTTTTATTTTTTTATTTTGAGACAGGGTCTCACTAAGTTGCTTAGGGCCTTGCTAAGTTGCTGAGGCTTGCTTTGAATTTGTGATCCTCCTGCCTCAGTTTCCCGTGCCACTGGGATTACAGACATGAACCAACAAGCCCTGCTTATCTAAGATTCTTAAAGGATGGGAACCAAATGACAACATGACTTCCCCAGCAGGCTTCCGTCAAATGGGTCAGCCTGAAACATCATCTTAGGACCAGGAGGCAGGAAGAGAGCCAAATTGAAGAGGCACAAGTATGGAATCATTATTCATATCTACTCTGTTTTAAGATTCCTGGAGTTTTTATCCAAAAAGTTATGACATTTAAAAGTGCCTTTTAAGAAAGAGCCAAGCATTGGTGCCAGGAAAAACAATGACATCAGCCCCAGAACCCAGCAAGGAAACCTTCAGGAAAGGTTTCAAGGACACATAGGGAGGTAACACTGCAGAGCTCAGGGGATGGATGGCCTATTTTTGCTCTGTCCAGCCCTTAGTTCTAGGTCCAAAGACTTTGGTGGAAGAGCTGCTAAACTGGCAGTTCTTAAGTGTGCACTAAGAACACTTGGGGGCAGGCCGAAAACCCAGACTGCTGGGGCCCAGCCTCCAGAGGGTCTGATTGTGCTGCTCTGAAGTGGGTCTCTGGAATATGCATCCGTATCAAGTACCATAGGTGATTCTTATAGGAAGCCCTGCTGTACTTTTGGAAAAAGCAACCCTAAACAATGATAGAAACCCCAGTTATCAATTCACTTTTCTCTAACCTCTCCTTTCTTAATGCCCATAAAGCTTTGCCTTCTGGGGTATGGTATGGTTGTGTAGTTCATGCACTGCAATAATGTCTCTGGGGCTAGAGTAACAAACACTCTTTCTTTGGACAGAGGTGCCAACTTGCAAGCCATGTGCCCTACTGTGGGGCTATCTCAGCCCAGAGAGGTGCTTTCTTTCTGAGTCAAACAAAGACAGTAGACGGTCTAGTGGAAGCCCTGATTCTGTAGTCCAATGCCTTGGACATACCATTTGCCCAGACCCCAATGGCTAGCACCTGCAATCAATCATTGCTCGTGAGGGTGGAAATCAGAAATGGGTTTGATGGCTCATCACTTCCTTACCCACCATTAGCTAGAACACCTACAGTGCTGTCACTGTAGCTGGCCCATTAAGAGCCAGGGTCTCCCCAGGCAGGCCTGGCCAGCTCCCCTGGATGAAGGAGTGAGCTGTTGCCTCCCTGCATCTCACTCCTGGAAAGACTGCCTTACTGATATTAGTACAGATGGCAGATTCCTACTGTACTCAATAGTTATTTAACAGGAATGATGGTCCATGGGAATAGCTCCTGAATAAGTCTCCAGGGAAAGAGGTGAGCCAGGGGACAGACTGTTGGGTGGGACAGATGCCCAAATGACTGACCTTGTTTTCATCTCTTCCTTCTCATTTCCCGAAATTTTTCAATTTTCTGAACTTTTTCAATTAGATGAACCCTTCCTGTCAGGCTATGTGTGTTGAGGCAGAAAAAGAGCTAATAAAAGGGTCATTGGATCTGCTCTAAATCTCAGATGCATCCTCTGGAAAGTGAAAGAGGACTCCCCGGCTACTACAAGTGAGGAAATGCCATCCGGGCTGAGCTGGAAACTCCAGAAGTGCTACAACCTGGCTAATTGCTACTGAGCAGAAAGCCAAGGAATAGATAAGGATTTGTAGCTGTAAGAAAAAAGAAATCTGAAAGGAATAGAAGAGTTTAGTAAAAAGCAGCAGGAATCTGAACCCACCTCCATTCTTTCACAGAACAGCTCTGAGGCACCTATCCATCAAGTTACAAGCACTGTCTGTCTCACATCCAGGGAGACCTTGGTCCCTCAAAGAGCTCACTCATAAAATAGCAGGTTTATAATTGTAATTATAAACACATAATTACAATCAAATGTGTAAGAAGCAGGAAAAAAAAAAAAAAAAGAAAGGCACAAAGGACTATGGATGTACCCAAGCAGAGAAGAATCTATAGGACGGAGGGAAGTTCCCTGGGTGGAGCTTGGGGCAGAGGAGAGAACAGCCTTTGAAAAGCAGAGGGGCCAACAAGACTGATCCTAAGATGAATCATGACCATCCTGCCTTGCAGAAGGACCATGTGAGGGAAGGGCGTGGCCTGAGATAACGCGGGGAAGGCAGGCTGAGGCCAGTTGTAAAAGACCTTTGAATGATGTGCGAAAGTATCAAGAATGTCTCTGTGCAGAATCACTGAAGCCTTTTTTAAGCAAGAGAGGAACTGAGATCACATTTGCGGGTTTTGTTTTGTTTTCTTGTTTATTTTAAAAAGTAGAATTTAAAAGTAATTTGTGAGCACAGTAACTAATTTCAAACATCTCCAAATGCAGTATAGAAGGATCAGCCTCCTTTCCATCCCCTACCACCAAACTCCCAGTTCTCCCTCTCCAGAAGTAACCTTTCTAGTTTTACATATAACCTACCATACCAGGCAAGGTGGCACATACCTTAATCCTAGTGACTTGGGAGGCTGAGGCAGTTGGATTGAAAATTCCAGGCCAGTCTAGGCAATCAGGCAGACCCTGTCTCAAAATTAAAATGAGAAAGGATTGAGAATATAGCTCATGATAAAGCACCCCTGAGTTCAAACTCTAGTGCCAATAAGTAAATATTTAAATAAATCCTACCAGAAATATCATAGACAAGCATGCATATTTATATGCAAAAGTCCACAGCATATTGTTGTACTGGCTGCATACTCTATCTTGCACAAGACCACCCAACCAAGGAGACCAGAAGTTCAAATCCATTGCAGGCTGGCTTGCCAAATTCCTCCCTGGCTAGAAGCTGGAGGGTGCACACCCCAATGAGGACAAAGGTACTCCCTGAGCTAGCCAAGACACACCCACCTCCCTCCCTCCCTCTCTCTCTCTCTCTCAAACACACACACACACTTACCCACTCTCACAGATTTTTTTTTTAAAGAGAGAGCTAATTTTTTTCGTCTGGTTTTTGTTTTCCTTTTATTTATTTGTATACATGGTGCTGGGACCTCACACATGCCAAGCAAGCACTCTACCACTGAGCCATTTCTCCAGCCCTACAGATATTTATTTATATACAAGGCAATACATTTTATATTCGTTGTATGACACCTTCATTTTGCAAGGTATCACAGAGATTGTTCCACATGGGCACAAGAAGATCTTCATAATGTTTCTTTCCTGGCTACTTGGAGTTCATCAGTACCTAGGATCCTCATGGTTGCAAGGGAAAATCAACTTATTTCAGACCAACTGAAAGTGAAACCAGCCAAACCCAGGAGGTAATTCACACAGCTGCCACACAGTTTGACATCAGTGGGTCCTGCCCTTTGGTCATGTGTCTCTGGTCTAGCTTCAATCTTCAGGCCTCTGGAAGCTCTAGGTTTTCCCTTTGTGTGTGCAGCTATTTCAAGCCTCCTATTCATTCTGATCCATCTGATTAGAAAAAATTTCATTATATAAGAAACAGTTACTGTGGCCTCCGCCAGTTGGGTCCACCCTTAGAGATGGGCATGGGGTACACCCAGTCAACCATTAGGAGCGGTAAGAGGGAAAGCATGCCAGGGTAACAATAAACAAATGACTCTTACAAAGCCCACCATCCGTTTCAATCACACCTTCCAATGGTCCTTTAGCTGGTTTCCAATATCCTGTCATTATAAACAATGCCATAATTAACACCCTCACATTCCACCTTTGCATGTACAAGAATATCTGTAAGATAAATTCCAGGAAGTGGACCTTTGAGTCAAAGGGTGTCTGTACTATCAACTTCAGTAGACATCCTATATTGCCCCTGGACGGGCCGCACCTCTTATACACACAGCATCTACGGCACTGCTTGCTTCCCCACTTCCTAGCCTGAGTGTTGTCAACTATCTGAGATCTGTACTTTCAAAGTTCAGTTTGACATTACAAAGTTCAATGTGGGAAAGGGAGTATCAGGAGAGGTAAGAAAAGTAATTACGTTATGATGATAAATGAAGAGATGATAAGACCTGAACTAAGGTTGCAGCAATGCCTTGGAAAAGTAGAGGCAGGATCAAAGCATACATGTTCTCGGCACAGTGTGTCAGTGGAAGCTGCAGTCATACTGCTGAAAATTTTTCACCAAGAGAACTTTGTTTTTATTTTTTAAAAAAAGAAAGAAAAAGATTCTACTATTATTACTTTTCCAGTTGGAAATAGAAAATAGGCCTGCATCAAATATGCAGAGGATTTGAGTTAAACAAGCTCAGATCGCAAAAAAAACTTAGAAATAGAACACTGTGTTATCAGAGCACATGTTAAATGACATCCTAAAAGTGTACTTTGCAAATTCTAAACAGTCCGTAGCATAAGAGAACATGGCAGTAGCAATCATATGAACGCAGACTAACGTGCAAAATCCCAGGACCCTGTCAGATAGTGAAAAATCTTTCCTCTCTGGATCCTTCTTCTTGAATTCTACAGCCAAAATATTCTCAGCTGTGGTATCAATTTTGCCAGGTAGACTGTGGACATCCTAGCAGATATTATCTGTAACAGTTTAAGATCAACCTTTTACATATTTGCCTGATTTAAAATTATTATAATAATAATTATTATTTTTGAAGTACCTGGGATTGAACCTAGGGCCTCATGCATGCTAGACAAGTGCTCTATCACTGAATTACATTCCCCAGCCCTAAAATGTTATTCTAGATTATTTACAAAATCTTCTTGCAAACGTAAGAGACTGTATATGATGTACTTTGCTATTGAGCTGCAAAAATCCCTCTGCATTATTCACATGTTGCAGAATGGCTTGAAACTATTTCCCCACTGGGTGCAATGACAAGGAAAAAGAAATATTTCTTCTTCCAAATCCCCTGACATTGTAACTACCCACCCAAATCTGCTTTTCTCATTTTCTGCACCAATCTTCCTGAGATTCTTCTTTCCTATGAAATTCTTGGGGGAGAAAACAAAAAGGAGGACATTTTTGTAACAGTTCCAAAGAGAAAAAAAATCAAACATATTTCTAAGTTTATTGTGCCCATGGGAAAGCAATCAGATAAACAAAGTGGGTGTTGCGGAGGAGCTGAGGTCTGGGTTGGAATGGTCCAGGTCACCTTGTGCTACATCTGGTGCAAGTCATTGAAGGAGGGACCTGGAGGTTTGCAGACCTGGAAATCCAAGCTGGATGGGTTTCCCAGGCACTGTGGGAACCCAGGTACCTGCAGAACGCAGGCTCTAGGAGTACAGCCACATGCTGGAGCCCAGCCCTTGCAGCCCAGCCTGCATTATGGCCCTCTTCCCTCTGCTCAACTGCACCCTTCCCCAGAAAAGAGCCCAGGCAGGCTTTGCACTTGTGATGGATGTAAGGCTTATTTTTCCATCAAGTTAAGTCTTCCTGAGCTTCTTCTGAGGGCGTTGTACATCCCCCAGTTTCCCTTATTTCCTGATATAGATTTACAATTGGAGCTTCTTTGCCAGAGTATCAAAGAACCTAGAGTGCTGAGAATTCCCTGAACATTTATGCCCAGGCTGGCCCAAGCCTTCAGTCAGTCTGTCCTGGAGTCCTGGGTCCTGTCCTGTGCACTGACCCATCCAGAGCCAGTAACTCATGGCGGGGAGGAGGATTTCAAGGCCAAGTCAAGAGCTCCTTCAAAGACCTTGCTATAGCTGGTTTGAAGGTCATCTCTGAAGTGCTATGTCCTTGAAATCTCCCTGCTCCAGCCCAAGGTCCTCTCATTTTCTGTCCTGCCACCCAGAAGGCTAGGGGAAAACCTGCTTCCTCCACTAAGCCTTCCTGGACCACCTCCCACAAGAGGCTCCCACTTGTCCTTCGACTGCTGCTGCCTCTGATGGCCATTGGTGAGGTCTCCCCAGCAAGAGCAGAAGCCCTGCCCGCCCCTGCAGGCCTTTCTGTCTCTCAACATGAATCACGGTGCCAGCACACAGGAGATACGCCACCTATTGAACCAAGATAGTCCATGCTATTCTATCCACCCCCAGCAAACACAGTCAAATTCCAGAAAGAATCCAATTTTTCTTGTAGCTGATTGCAGGTGGCTGAGAGTCCAGAGGATAGTAAAATCACATATTTGCCTCCAGTAAGTATAGACTTATCGCAATCCATGCAGAGCCAGACTCTGAATACAAATAAGCCCCTGCTTCCTCCATCTCTCCTCCCTTCCCTGCACCCTCTGCCTTGTTCCCACCCTCCCACCCTTTCAACAGCATCCCCCAGACACTCAGAGCCATGGGGTCTCTGAAGCTTACCCTTCATTCCAGGAGAGAGGCATGAATTCTTTTTTCAAAGTAAGAGCCTCATTAGAAAAGCAAACCTCTCTCTCTCTTGCTCATATGATAACCTTTCACAGCATAATTTCAATACATCAGTCTACTTTATAAAACTCTTCCCACCAAGGATGAGGAAGAAGTGGAACGAAGTGAGTGGACGGACAGACAGTAATCTCTCCTAGAAATCACTGGAGGGACCTGAAGGCCCAGAGGAGTGAATGGTCTCCCTAATGGCATCAGGTCGCCCAGGAGGCGGTGGCCTTGAAACCAGCCCCTCTGAAAGGCCCGCATCGCACCGTGGGCCTGGAGCCCACAGGGCCTAGACTGCACCCTGTGCCCTTTCTTGGCATCCAGGCTGGAGCCCAGGTGTAGGCAGAGCTCTGTGGAGCCCATAAGGACCTTGTCTGACCCACATGTTTTTCCTCTCCTCACAAAGCTGCTTCCTTGGCAGCCCCAGTGAGGAAACCCCTGAGTAAACAGAGAACCACTGTTGGCCCTGAGGTCTCTGAGCTGAGCCCTGGGATGCACTCCCAGGCTGGGCCACTTCCAGCCCCATTGCCAGCCTCCAGCCAGCCACAAGTGTTGTTTCCATGAAGTAGTGTCTTTCAGCCACATTTACCAGCCTCTGAAGGAAGAGCTTCTGTCTCCACACAGCACAGCAGAGGAAATCTCTGAGGCAGATGTCTGCCCGAGGTGCTGAAGCCCTCCACCCCTCCCTGCCACAGGCCCTCCCCAGCAGCAGAACAATGGCTCCAATCCTGCCAGAGGACGCCACAGACTTCCAGGTTGGCTCATGGTCAGCATCTGTGTGGCTCAGGGGCCTCATCTTGTGTGATGGGTGTAGGGTAAGCAAGAAGTACCTGCCATCAGAGACCCTAGAGGCTCAGAAATGGTTATTTTCCTCTTTTGATAGATAGGCAAGTTAATGGTCACAGATCACACAGCTAAAATTTGACAGCACCAGAAGTCTAGCTCAAATCTATACATTGTGTAATCCCTTATTTTATCCATTACCCTCTGTCCATGGTAGGCTGTCTGGGGTACATGAAACTGAGACAGGGGGAAAAGTTAGGCAGTCAGCGTAGTTAGAATGTTTGAGTCAATCAAGGGAAAACAGGTTCTTTTCCTTTAAGATCAATTTGCTATCCCCAATGCTAATAAGGAGGGTCTGGCAAGATGAGTCCAGATGCAGACACTCCCTTCTGCTAAGAAAGGAACCACATTCTTTCTATTGGTGCCTGAGGCATGAACCAAAGGCTAGACCAGAACTCCCCTCGCCCGTGTCCTAGGTACAGGGGCAGGGAAGCAATGACCAATTGAGGAGAAGGTGTCATATAAAAAGGGCAAACTTCACGGCCTCTTCGGCTCTGTCCCCTTCTCCCACTCTGGGGGAAGTCTGCTCTTTTCCCTGTGCTTTACTTCGTATAAAGTCTGTCTACTCTGCTTGCTTCCGTGTCCCTCCGTTTCATTCTTCAACTCTGAGAGGACACGAACCCAACATCCACAAAACTGGCATCAAAACCTTGGCCACAAACCAGACAGTCTTAATATCTGGACAGGAAGGTCCTCAATGCACTGCCAAGTTCAAGGTCTGGCTTAAGAAATAAGTGGGCTTCCCCTCAGGAAGAGCAGAAGACCCCATTCTTTGCTGCTATTATTGCTGCCGTTTTAGTCCAGAAACCTAAGAAATACCTCTTATTGGTGCAATCTTGAGCTATTTACCAATATCCGCATGTCTCAGTTTTCTCATCTGTAAATAGAAATAAGAGGAGCCCCTACCTTGCAGGGTGGTGGGATTCACTGAGTTAATATGTGCAAACACCTAGCACAGCGCCTGACTCAGAGAAAGCACCACGTATTGCTGAGCCACCCCCAGCGCCACCTTCCTCAGCCTCAGCCCTTCATCCTGACCAAATGCCACCCAGCCCATCTCTCCAGGCAGAAACAGACCCTCTTGCCCATTGCTCCCATAGCAATTTTTTTCTTAAGACAGAGAGGGTCAGTGAGAGAGAGAGAAAGAGAGAATCAATTTTATTTCATTTTTGATGTGTCTTTCTTTGCTCTGACACCTCATTGTGTACATGGTGCTGGGGTTTGAACCTGTGTCCTCGCACATTCCAGGCAAGTGCTGTAACCACTGAGCAACCCCTCCAGGCCCACCCATTGAATTTTTTTTTTTTAAAGGACAGTGAGAGAAAGAGAGAAACTATTTTTATTCAGTTTTTCATGTGGCCTTAATTGCTCTGAGATTTTGCTATATATGTGGTACTGGAGTTTGAACTCACATATTCACACATGCTGGGCAAGCACCACAACCACCCAGCCACCGCTCCATCCCCCACCCATAGCATTTAATGACACCTTTACTACAGTCCTTACTGCTTTGTGTTAATGCTCCTAATATGTGTAGAAATTGTGATTCTTTGTCTCTGTATCCTTAGTATCTTGTATCATCCCAGCACATGGCAGGTACGTGATAGATACACAGTAAATGAATACAAAATGACACTTAATTCTAAAAATTTCTTTCAAATAAATCACAAAGGTTATCCAAATTTTATAAGGTTTTTAAATATGCCATTCCCTCCCCCTACTTTTTTGCCTTAGAGGGAAATAAGCATAATAATATATGATAATAAAGTTGAAAGGGCTTCAGATTGTGACTGTTAGACGTGTGAGAGATTTCCATCATGACAATCCTTGTATCAAATAACAGTACCAAGCTCCATTGGAGCACTGAGTGTCCCTAGTGACTAGAGACCTCTCCCCTTAGGCAATTGAAAACTCAGAAATAGACAATTCCCAAGAAGTATTCCCATAAATATTGCCCTAAATGAAAATTTTTCTGAGGAATCGCCACTATTTGGAATGCTTAAACGAACTTTTCACAGACAGACTGCAAAAATTGGTACATGAAATATTAATTATCTAATGTGTGCCAGGCACAGGACCTACAAACACGAGTTAAGATGTGCTGTCTATACTGGAGGACTCTGCACTCTTGGAGATGCTTACAGATAGTTCGCATATACTGTGGTGAGTGGTCCACAGAGGCTTGCCTAGCATGGCCAGACTGCAGAGGAGTGGCCCGATTTGGTGTCTGAGGATTTTTAAAATGGGGTGCAGGGAGCTCAGCAGTTACTTGCTTGCCTGGCATGCGCAGGATGCAGGTTCAAACCCCAGCATGTACACAATCAAGTGTCAGAACAATGAAAGCCAGATAAAATCTAAATAAAATTGATCTTCTCTCTCTCTCTCTTAAAAAAAATAAATAAAAAATGTGGTACAGATTGGCCTAAGGTCAGTGGACACCTTTTGAGATTCTTTCCTGGTCAACCGTGGTTCAGAAATACCCAGGACTACTACACACACTGCACACATTCTAAGGCACAACTGTGGCTATTGTGGGCCACATTTAAGAGGTGGACAAAAGAAGCCCTCCTCCTGGGCGGGGCTGGAGCGGGGCGGGGGGTGGGGTGGGGTGGGGCTAGGACAGGGTTCTCCCTCCAACACCAGCAGTCATCCTGGCTCAAACAAAGCCAGGGCTTCCTGGCAGCTCACAAGCCCTCCCCGCTGGTTCTATAAATAATGATGACTGAATGTCATCCACCTCACCTTGAAAATGCTCACCACCGTGGGTGCCCTGGAGGAGGAGCATTATCCTGTTGTTTCTGATGATTTCCTTCCTGCCAGCACAGGCCCACGGTCATTACAGATGTGCTCCTCGTTACACAGGGGTGGCCACTCTTTGTACTTAGATAATTATTTTTAAATAAATGAGGTGCTCTGCTGAGTAAAACAACAGTGTCTGTGTGGATAATAACTTTTTCATTCACCTTGTGCAGCTGAGTACTCCAGACTAAGAAGGAGGAGAGAGGAATATAGGGCACCCTAAGATATTAGACCTCCATCCTCAGGACAGAATCTTACAGCTCAGGCCTCTGATGGTGAATTCAGAAGCTGCAGTGCTGTGGTTCCTCAAAGAGCTGCTGATCCCAGCTCAGGCTCCTCTGTTCTCCACCCTCCCTTCTGCCTTGGAGGCCAGAGAGGGGCTGTGAGAAGCCACCCCTCAACTCTCCAAGTACCCAACAATACAGATTGCAGAAGAAAACTCCAGGCAGAGGCTGGGCTGGTGGGGAAGAGGGAGACCTGGGGAACCCAAGCTGGTACCTACATAGAACAGACAGTAATAAGTTGCTCTTGTGAACTGAGTGGCTCCCAGAAGAAATGCCAGCACCTCGAGGTACTTACTGAAGTAGAACAGGCAGAGGAAGGAAATACCAGGAGGCAGGAGCTGATAAAATACAGCCCCGTGGAAGAGTCACCAGATTTTTAAATGGAAACAGTGAGCACTTCTAAAACAACAGAATTGTTCTGCCGTTTGGAACATTTGGCCAGCAGAGGTATGAGTGATTCTTATTTTTTTATATTTTCATTGCTGCATTATATATATATTTAAAAATAATAAGCCTGGCATGTTGGTGCCTGGTGGCACATGTTGAGACTGGGAGACCGGGGAAATTTTAGGCAGTCAGAGTAGTTAGGATGTTCACATCAATCTAAAAGGGGAAAACCAGTTCTTTTTAAGATCAATTTGACATCCCCCAATGCTAGCAAGAAGGGTCTGGCAAGGTGGGTCCAGATGCAGATGCTCCCTTCTGCTAAGCCGGTGCCACATTCTTTCTACTGATGCCTGAGGCACAAACCCAAGGCTGGACCCAGCCAGAATTTCCCATGCCCAAGTCCTAAGTTTGGGGGAAGGTAGATGATGACCAATTGAAGTGTGAACTTCCTTATAAAAAGGGCAAACCTGAGGCTGGAGTGATGGTTCAGTGTTGCGGCACTTGCCTGGCATGCACAAGGACACGGGCTCAAACCCCAGCACCACGTACATAACCAAGTGTTGGAGCAGCAAAGGCCACACGAAGGACTAAAGAAAATTGATTCTCCCTCTCTCCCTCTCTCTCAAAAGGGCAAACCTAACTGCCTCCTCAGCTCTGTCCTCTTCCCCACTCTCGGGGAGTCTGCTCTTTTCCCTATGCTTTGCTTTCTATAAAATAAAGTCTGTCTACTACGATTGCCTCGGTGTCCCTCGATTTCATTCTTAGTCTCTTGGGGACACGAACCTGACTTCCACCAAACTGTCATCAATGTTCCCAGTGACTCTGACAGCTGAGGCAGGAAGATTGCAAGTTCAAAGCCAGTCTCAGCACTTTAGTGAGATCCTGTCTCAAAATAAAAAAAGGACTGGGGATGTAGCTCAGTGATAGAGCACCACTGGGTTCAATCCCCAGTACCACAAGAAAAAAAAGAAATTATAACAACACATTAGTTTCTCTTTTATCACAACATATATTTACTGCAAAACTGCAGAAAAAAATAATGAAAAAATCAAAATCACCAATAATTTGGTCACCCGTGAACAGGCACAGTTAACGTTTGGCACTGCCTCCTCACTCTTTTGACCTCAGCATACCCATCACTTAAGGTTTTTATACCAAAGTCATATCAGTTGTTCATTGTAGTTATACTTTTTATTTATAAATATTTCCTGAACTCAGGGGATATACCTCAAGGGTAGATAGACAACAAATAAATATATGACACATGACAGACAGCTACAAATGCTTCCAAAAATAAGCCAGGTTAAGGGAACTAGAAGTAAAGGAGGAAGCATGGGGTGAGGAGTGATTACTCTTTTCATGCGCTAATCAGGAACCGTTGGCTAAGCTGAGATTCAACCAGAGACCAAAGAAAGGGAAAGAACAGTCCTGCAGTATCTCGGAGCAGACTGGACTTCAGGCAGAGGGACTACTGCATGCAGAGTCCTGGGCCCTGAAAACAGGGCAGGTAGGAAGAATGTTCCAGAGCCCAGGGCTGCTATAGTATGGTGAGGAAGAGTAGTAGGAGATAGGATCAGAGTTAGAGGTGGAGTGGGGGCCACTCAGATCATCATCATGTATAAACTGCCTTGTTTCTCTTATTGTTACCTTGTAAGAATTTTCCTAGTTTAGATATGAAATATCTAACTAAAGATACCTTTTCATAATTTAGATGTGAAATATCTAATTAGAGTTACAGTTTGAGCATGAAATGTCTGCAAAGGGTCATGTGTTAAAGACTTGGTCCCCAGCCTGTTGCACTATTCAGAGGAGGTAGAACTTTAAAGAGGCGGGCTCAAATGGAAGGAAGTTAGGTCGTTGGAGGTGTCCCTTGTTTTGTTTTGTTTTAACAGAGTGCAGGACAGTGAGAGAGAAAGAGAGAATCAATTTTATTTAGTTTTTCATCTGGTTGTTGTTGCTCTGACACTTGGTTGTGTTTGTGGTGCTAGGGTTCAAACCTACGTCCTTGTGCATGCCAGGCAAGGCCATAACCACTGAACTACCACTCCAGCCCCACCCTCCTTTTAAAAAGTCAGATTTTTAAAAAAATTTTATGGTGGAGTTGTGTTGTTGAACAATCATATATGGTGGGTGTGCCTTTGAAGAGGATATTGGGACCCCAGGCACTTCCTATTTCTCACTGAACTTCCCAGCTGCCACAAGGTGAGGGCTTCCTCTGCCATGTGATGTGCTGCCTCACCACAGACCCAAAAGCAAAAGCAATGGGCCAACCCACCACAGACTGAAACCTCCAAACCTGTGAGCCAGAATAAACCTTTCAAGCTGATAATGTTAGGTATTTGTCACAATGACGGAAAGCTGACCTTAAACTTTCTTCAAAAACATAACTTTTTAGGGGCTGGAGCGGTGGCTCAGCAGTTTCGGTGCTTGCCTGGCAAGCATGAAGACCCGGGTTCAAACCCCAGCACCACGTACACAACTAAGTGTTGGAGCAACTAAGGACATGTGTAAAACTAAATAAAGTTGTTTCTTTCTCTGTCTCTCTCACTGTCCCTCTCTCTTTAAAAAAAAAAAAAAAAACATAACTTTTCAAAGGTAGCATAAAATACTGCAATATGAAGCAATCATCACAATCATGTGTTCAAACACTATCTTTTTTATTTGTTTATTTTGTTTTTGTTTTGGTATCAGAAATCAAACCCAAGGGCATCCTACCTTATCCTCAGCCTGAATGATATCTTAAGTTCATTTTCTTTTCTGTCATTCATACAATGATGCTTAACTCATTAATCTGTTCAAGATCCCTGGTTATGTACATACCTTAAATTCTGAGAAGGATATTGCTTAGTCAAAGAATATAAGTATTTAAAAGGTTTTTGATACACATTACCAACTTTTCCCGAAAGGACCTGATCAATTATAACTACATATAAGAATTTCCACTTCACCACCAGATGAGGCAACTTTTAAACGTCTTTGGCAGCATATTAAATGAAGACCTATGTTACATTGTCATTTTATCATTGACTTGATCACTACTGAAGGTCAAGTTTTTTCATATTTTGATTGCTTATTATGAATTGATCAAATTCTTTGTTCGCCCTTTAATGGAGTTTTTCATATTGATTTAAAGAACTCTTTAGGTATTAAAGTTGCTTACTTATTAACTTTTTTCTCAGTTAATTATCTTTTAGGTTTATTTACGGATTTTTTTACTTAAATTTTAAAACTCCTTAGTCAAATCTATCGATATTTCTTTTATAATTTTATCCTTACTCCAAGATCATATAAATATATACTTACTTTTATTTTTATTTTTGAAATAGTCTCCTAAAAAAAACAATTCTATTGTTTAAGGGTAAATATATTGCTTTTTTTTCTATTTAGCCAACTGTGATCATTAATTAATCAGTGTAAAATTTTCCTATCAATATGAAGCATATCTTAAATAGGAGGAGCATGCATGGCCTTCTCTTCTCTCTCCTTTCTGCCTGGAATGTAGATGTAATGGAGGATCCTGGGGCTAAGACAACACTCTGGGGATGGCAGAGCAGCCCCATGGAAGGAGTCCAGATCTCTGATAACTCTAGAGAGCGAGGCTGCATACTAGCTGGGACTTTGAATGCATGGGAAACACACCTCTGTTTGTTGAAGCTGGGTCCCTGTGGTAGCAGCTGAGCCTGGATCTGAATTAATAGTGTCTCAGGAACTCTTCCCAGCCCTGTGCCATGTCAGCAGAAGGCAGCCTTTGGGTGTCTAGCTTGACCCCTGTGTGCCCAACTGGGCCACAGCAGCCGTTGCATACGGCACTGAAGAATTCATTCTTTCATTCCTTCCCAAATGCATGTGGAGCACCTGCTCTGGGCCTGGCAGGGGACACAGACTTTCAGGACCCAACAGTGAATAAGCCTTTTGTTGAAGAAGCTGGTCAAGTTAAGAAGTTTATAAGCGCAAGTTGGTGGAGAAATTCGGAGAGAGCTAAGAATGTTGCTGAAAGTAGCTGATTTCAAGTTGCTCCTGTAGCTGAGTCCTTCGGGGTCTGCAATAGACAACACACTGTGCTAGCTTCGAAAGAACGGAAAGTGGCTCAGGAGAGAACTCCTGAGATAGCAGAGTTTTTGCAGCCTCCTCTACTGCCTTTCATATGAGGTACTGTAAAGTTCAGAACTTCTAACAGAATACAAAGATACAGACTTTGTATTAACACTTTATTTAGTTAGTTAGTTAGTTAAAGAGAGAGTGACAGGGGGCTGGAGTAGTGGCTTGGCAGTTACAGTGCTTGCCCAGCATGAGCGAGTATGCAGGTTCGAACCCCAGCATCCATGTACACAACTGTCAGAGCAATGAAAGCCTTGTGAAAAACTCAATAAAAATTGATTCTGTCTCTGTCCTCTCTCATTGTCCTTCTCTCTTTAAAAGAGAGAGAGAGAGAGAGAGTGTGTGTGTGTGTGTGAAAGAGAAGGAGAGAAAGAATCAATTTTATTGAGTTTTTCACATGGCTTTCGTTGCTCTGAGACTTCCTTGTGTACTTGCGCATGCCAGGCAATCACTGTAACCACTGAGCCACCACTCCAGCCCCGTATTAACACTTTAAAAGGCAGTTAAAGCAGGAAAGATTTAACTGCCTCTCTCAAGTTTCCCCCTGCAAGCCCTGTAGCCTGCAGTGCCACTTACCTGATCACCATTATTGTCCTTCGCAGAAGTCACTGAAAGGGGGAACCCAGCATGGACCAGTCCAGCTCTGTCTCCCACAGCCTCTCACCCAGCCTGGCTCCAATCAGACTGAACCTGGCTACATCCCATTCTAGCTCATGCACTTTTTTTCAAACTGTTCCTTGTCCCTAGTAAACCCTTCCCCAGGACTGCTTGATGGCATCTCAAATATCAGGAGGGCTTTCTTGCTCCACTCAGTGGAAGGTGTTCAGCCTGAACCTGAGGCTCTTTCTCCTCTCTCAAGATAGCTGTGTGTTTCTGTCTCACCCTCTGACAGGGTCATCCACTCCCTAGATCAGAATCTGTATGGCTACATCTTATTGTCCTTGGCCTGCCCTGTAGCACCCATCATGGAGCTCTGTGTCGGGGAGGTACTTAGTAAAGATGGATTTGATTAGGTTTAATCCTCTCTCTCATGGCATGGTAACGCAACAGAGAAGCCAGGCATGGAGATAACTCGCCTGCCTTGGCAGTGTAACTTTGATTTTCTTTTCTTTTTCTTTTTAAGAGAGAGGGAAAGTGAGAGAGAGAAAGAGAGAGAGTGAGAGAGAATTAATTTTATTTTCATTTTTCCTGTGGCTTTCATTGCTCTGACACTTCATTGTGTATGTAGTGCTAGGGTTTGAATCTGCATCCTCGTTCATGCCAGGCTAGCACTGTAACCAATAAGCCACCGCTCCAGCCCAGCTTTGGTTTTCTTATATGTCAAATTGGGATATTAATCATAGTTCCTAATTCTTAGGGCTTTAGAGAAGAATATTGTAAATGCTAGCTCTTTGTGGAACCTACAAAGTCACTGACTAGCTGCATGGCCTTGGTGAAGGTTCTTAACCTCCCTGGGCTCTATTCTATAGCAGTCGCTCCACTGTAAAAGAGAGAATGGTAGTGGATACCACAGTCTCTCGCTGTTAAACCATAAAGGAAAGACTGATAAATTCTATTGCATTAACTTCAAAATTCCATTCTACAAAGACAACAACAACAAAAAGCAAAACAAGAAGCATCAGCCAGGGGCAAATACGTTGGCAACATATATAATAGATACAAGTGGAATCCAGAGTGTATGAAGAATTCTTCCTCCCTGGAAATGTTTCCCAATAAGATTCAAATCCCCACAAAAAGAGGCAGTAACCTAGCTAGAGCTATATGCCCAACCCTGGGAGAGGGGAAGACGAAAGCAGAGACACGAGACCGTTTTGCAATTGGCAGCCCCCAGGAAGCAATGGTTGTGGAAAAGTCAGGCAGAGGAAGAGGTGTGCATTTACTGTGCAGCCTTATATGCTTGTCATGTTGTTTAAATGAGATGACACATAGACGCCGCCAGTTTAAATCCCTACGGAGCATAAGCTTCTTACTCATCTTCTTTTTCTTGCCTTTGAAGCTGAACAGGAGCTTTTCTTTCTGACACTCCTATTCCCAAAAGGCCTGGAGAGAGCTGCTGCCCACTGCTTGTCAACTGCAGCAAACTCAACAGCACTGAATCCTGCAGGTCCAGGACCCAGAGCTCCAGAGTCACAGCTATTGGTAGGGAAGGGAACTCAGCACTCAGGATTAATTTATTGGTGTGGTCTACACCAATAAAAATCGGAGCCAAGAACAAAGGCTGCTTGGCCATGATGGAAGAATTGTCTTCAAAATGACATTTTTTGTCTCCCTGATTGTTTCCAAGATCCCCCTTTGTGACACACACCCATGTTACAATGCATGATGATGCACTTCCCACCATGGCTGCAGCTCAGTACCAGCCACATGTACCATCAAGTCAAGAAAAACTAATCTGGGCTGGAGAGTGGCTCAGCGGTTACAGCACTTGCCTGACATGCACAAGGACACAGGTTCAAACCCCAGCACCACATACACAACGAAGGGTCGGAGCAATGAGAGACACATGAAAAACATGAAAAAGAAGAAGAAGGAGGAGGAGAAGAAGGAGGAGGAGGAAGAAAGAAAGAAAGAAAGAAAGAAAGAAAGAAAGAAAGAAAGAAAGAAAAAATTAATCTACTGCCCAGCGAGTTACACAGAGTCATAGCAAACCTAACAATGGCTGACGTGGTGCAAATAGCTGTTTTCCCTAGTGTCACCTCATTTGCTAATTCCAGAGCTTTAGCAGACTGACTTTCTTCTCTTCCTCTCTCCCAATTCACCCTTCTTCTCTTTAAGAGTCCATAATGTCCTCTGCAAGTCCTTCCCTCCCCACAGTGTTTGGCTATTAGCTCCACTTCATCTCAATCACAAAAGGAACTTTGGCAAATAGAGGTGACAAGGAACCAGCATTATAGATGCAGATGGGAGAGTAGGAATAAGAGGTTCTTCAGGCAGCCAAACATATGCATGAATACCTCAGAGAACTGAGAACCATCTCTTGCTCCTTATTGTGGGCACAATCCCTGGGAACTGTGAACAATAGGAAGATGACCCGAGTGGGGAGGGCACAGCCACACCTGGAAGTTCGCAGGTGTGTTCCGGGGTAATCTTGCCGTCAAGTCCCTGCTTAGCCACCCCATCTTCTCTTCTGTGTCCTGAAGGGAGATTCTTTTCTTTGTTCCCTGTTCTTGAAATGATAATGAACACTTTCCTTGTCATCTGCAGAACTTACAATGTCTTCCCAGGAGACAAATGCATCAGTGTTAGTAATCCTCAGACAAAAGCTGCTTTACACATGTGAAAGAATCATCTTTAATTTCCTCTCTGGGGTATATGGTGAGGATTAATTAGTTAATCTGGGCAAAGTGCTATAATTGGTGGGAGGAATTATCAAAACCCTAGGGAAGAAGTAACTTGAGTTTAGTCCCTTGAAAGTGAACTGCTAAAGCAGCTTCCCAGTCTCTCAGATGTCACAGGCCAGTTTGGCTTCCTGCAACATCCCAGATCATAATCTACCTCCCAAGGGGTGAAAAAGTGAAAATAACTCTGGGGGCGTGGGGTGGAGAGGGAGCTCACTATACCAAAAAAACAAACAGGGCCTGAATGGATCTCATATTCTCTTCTTGCCAGTGATCCCTCCTGGCCCAGGGGGATGTCTGTGTGAAAGAATTCCCACAGAGCCTCTGGGTGGGCGCTGACCTGCACACAGCTGCCCCAGGAGAGCAGGGCAGGATTCCTCAGTGGGCCATGCAGCAGACACATCTTGAATTTGTCTCTATGTCTTTTACTGTAAAAAGGTGAGCCAGGTGGTTAGGTGTGTTGTGGGCAGACCAAGAAAGAGCGAATGCTTGCTTACATAGGACTTTCCACTGCTCTGAGTCTCGCACATATTCACTTGATCAAGCCAGCCCTGTAGAGAGGGGAGGTCATTTAGAGCTGGCACCCCCACCTGGGCTTGAGCCCAGTTCATCAGATCCTACAGGCCACGGTTTTAACCACTACCTAGTGCTGTCTACTCAAGTATAAAACCGCTTCATGAATCTCTCTGTTCACAAAGAACCTGGGGCAGGAGAGAGTATTTTTAAAATGCCAAATGAAATTCTTTGACATGCTCCACAATTTAAGCCTGGCTCATAGAAAGAAATAGCTCTGTTGTTCTTTCAGGTGTCTGAACTACTACAGGATACAAAAATAAAGAGACTGGGAGTACAACACTCTTTCCCCCTGAGCTTTTAACAATTTAAAGTGAGTCACATGTTGGCTTTTAAACCTAGATTGTATCCTTAAACTAAAATAGTTGTTTAGACCACGGTGCTTTTGACAATTCCATTGCAAAACTGGCCGATTACATGAACCAAAAATGCCAAGCTTATCTGGCTTGCAAAAGCTATTTGGAGACTTAAGTGCACTGACTTGGGTAGTTTTTCTAGGGACTCTTAAAAGGAAATCTGAGCATGAGAATTTTTATCTCATTGAGACAGAAAAAGTTAGGCAGTCAGAGTAGGCAGAACAATGTGGGTGGATAAGGAGAAAATTAACTGATGGTCATCTTTCCTGAGAGGGCAAAGACATCCCCCAATGCTAATGAGGGTCTGAAAAGATAGGCCCAGATGCAGACATGCCCTGCTGCTAAGGAAGGAACCACATTCTTTCTATTGGCGCCTAAGGCATGGACCAAAGACTGGACCAGAATTCCCCGCACCTGTGTCCTAGGTACAGGGACAGGGAAGCAGTGACCAATTGAGGAGAGGACACGAACCCAACATCCACATCACCAGCATCATCGTGGTTCCCTCTGCTAATGTATCAGTCAACGAATTGCTGACCTACGCATGATGCACTAGACAGCTGATGCCCACCAAGAGTGCCGGAAATGACAACATTTATTTCAGTACTTGAGTTTTACTTGCTCTCTTTTTCTCAGTTCAGTTTCTTCTAGAGCATGCAATGTATTTAATAAGCAAACTGTGAGGTGAATTGTTTTAGTTTGTAAGTACTCATTAGAAACCCTCAGCTCCGGTTTTCTAGGTCAGTGCTTTCCAAGTCTGTGATATACATGCTTGAGAATCATCTGGGGACCTTCTTAAACTGCAGTTTCTTATTCCAGAGGCCCAGGGAGGGCCTGCATTTCTAAAAACTCCCAGAAAATGCCAGGGTTGCTGGTCCCCAGCATGCTTTGCATGTCTAGCTCTTAGACCTACTAGATAGATAGATGAGAAGAGATGAGGAGACATACAAACCAACCTGAGTAGAGGTCAAAAAGGGTGACATCTTTGTAATGTAATTTTAAGAACTTTATTAGGGAGGGACTTCTGGTTTATAAGAAAGAAACCTGGCATTGTGGTGCACACCTATAATCCCACAGATTCAGGAGGCTGAGACAGGAGGATCTTAAGTTTGAGGCCAGCCTGGGCAACTTAGTGAGACTGTCTCAAAAAATAATAAATAAATGAAAGGACTGGGGGTCTAGCTCAGTGATAGAGCCTTCTTGGTTTCAATCCTCAGTGCCACAAAAACAAAACAAGAGGTGGGACCTTTAAGAGGCAATTAGATCATGATGGCTTTGCCGTTGTGAAGGGATTAATGAGAGGGTTCCTTGTCTCACTCGTGTGAGCTTGCCCTTCCACCACATTATGATGCAGCACTAAGGCCGTCACCAGATGCCAGGGCCTCACTGCTCGAGCTTCCACAACTGTGAGAAATACATTTCTTTTCTTTGTAATTTACTCAGTCTGTGGTCTTCTTTTATAGAAATGCCAAAAGGTCTAAGATAGAAATTGGGTGCTCCAGGGGAGGTGGGGCATTGCAGGAACACAGTGAGGGAGCTAAGAAGTGAAGAAATGGGGGGCTGGAGCGGTAGCTCAGCGGTTTCGGCGCTTGCCTGGCAAGCACGAGGACCTGGGTTCAAACCCCAGCACCACGTACACAACTAAGTGTTGGAGTAACTAAAGCCATGTAAAAAACTAAATAAAGTTGTTTCTCTCTTTCTCTGTCTCTCTCACTGTCCCTCTCTCTTTAAAAAAAAAAAAAAAAAAGAAGTGAAGAAATGGGAAGGGACCATGTCTTGAGACCCAGAGGAGACCCCAAACTGAAACGCAGCCGCACTCGGGGCCACAGCCCTGGCCATCTTGCCTGCATGGTTGAATGTGGAGCCGCAGTGAGAGCCTCTCCTGATGCAGAAGGAGAACCAAACTTAGAGCCAGGGAGACTTCTTGAAGCTCTTGAAAAGAAGGAGAACAAAGCAGCAGGGGAACTCCAGGGAGGACCCAATGGCACAGCTCTCACGAGCACAGGACTGGGTCTGAATTCCACCTCAATCACTGATCAACCACACATCTTAAGGGGCCAGTTGGTTAACCACCCTGGGCCCTGTTTCCTCATTGGTCAACAGTGATATGAAGACATGTTTTGTATCTACTCTCATCTTCTTCCTCAAAACAGAACTCAAATATTTACTTGGGTTACACCACTGACAGGGAAACAGTGAGACTAAATATCCCAGCCTCCCTACAGCCAGCTGCGAACGTGGAAGTTCTAACCGATGAAACATCAGGAAAATATTGTCGGGATTTCTAGGAATAAAAAGTGACAGCCATTTAGTTTCTCTTCCCGTTCCTACTTCCTGAAACAGATGTGATGACTGGAGCTATGACAGCTACCTTGGACCATGAAGTGACCTTGAAGCCACATGCCAAGGATGCTGGAGCAGCAGATAGACTTCTTGATAACACCAAAGAAGCATCTTATTGGGCCTGGCCCAATGCCAGATGTTTTCTTTTTCTTTTTTCTTTATGTGGGAGAAAAATAAGCTTCTATCTTATTTAAGGCACTATTGTTTAGAGCATTGTTATATAAGTGAGTGAACTGAATATTAACTGATTGTTGGGTATAATGTGAAGTAACTGCTTCAATCTGTGTCTTGAGAGAATAAAGTGTAAGGATATGTGTAAAATTCCTAGCTCCTTTCCAAGCACACAGCAAGCCTCAATATTGCAAATTGTTACTAGTAAGTGATAGGGTCAGATTTTAGAATGATAGCTTTGAGAGGAAACTTAGTCATCACCAACCCCCCCATTCTAAAGATGAGCTGTCTGAGGCCCAGAGAGGCAATAGCACTTGCACAGCACCCAGCCTAAAGGAGGCAGCCCAGGTCTCCTCACATTGCCCTGTTCCAGAACTTTCTCCAAAGCTGGAAAATGAGGGGGCTGGAGCGGTGGCTTGGTGGTTATAGCTCTTGCCCATCAGGTGCGTACGCGAGTTCAAACCCCAGCATCCACATACCCAACAAACTCTCGGAGCAATGAAAGCCACGTGAAAAACTAATTAAAATTGATTCTCTCTCTCTCTCTCTCTCTCTCTCTCTCTGTCCCGCTCTCTTAAAAAAAAAAATCTGGAGAGTGGGGAATGCCTGACCTGAGAGGATCAACAGTGTCAAGAAGTAGCCCCTAAGTAATAAGACATTTCCTACACATAAACCTTGAGATTGACCAAACATTTAATTCTATGGCTTCTCATTCAAACAAAATCCATCTAAATTTGATCATTTTACTTAGCAGGAAGCAGGGAGGGGGAGTAGGGGATGAATAAGGAGAGCGGGTTTGGCTTCATAATGGGTTGTGCAGTGTTCATGCCTAGAGGCCGGCCAGGCCACTCAGTAGCGAGCTGCTGTCGGTGGAGGCCTGGGAAACCCAGCAGGAAAGAAGCAGCCTTCTCCAGTGGGTTTTCCTCACCTGGTCCCTTCCTAGGACTCAGAAATAAATGCTTTCTGGACCCTCTGAAGTGTCCCCTTAGGGATTGGTTCCAGAGGTTTGTAATTACTCATTTACCTTCCCAACTGTGACCTGACAGATCACTTTCAAAAATAAAAAAAAGAAGTGGTCTTTTGTCTGACAGGCTTCTCAGGAGAAAGGGCATAGACTGGGCAGCTTGGGTTTGTAAGACTAAGAAGCAGGAGTTACTGGATGGCTTTTGGATGATGCCTTTAAGCTCAGCCATGCAGGAGAGGGGCCAGTGTGCTACATTCTTTGATTTCTTTCTTTCTTTTTCAGAAGAAGACAGAAATCTAGATTTTTAAGTGGATCTTCTGATTTTTTTTTAAACTGTCAACTAAATTTCAGAACTCTATGTCTCAAATAAATCATGTCTTTGGTAAAATATTACCTGATAGCCAGTGATTTGCTGTTCTTGAGAGGCGGTTCCTGTATCCATCAGGGTCCTATGAGGAAACAAATCACAGGTTCAGAGACTGGTTTTATAGAGGGACAATTTACAAACCTGAAGCAATTGCCTCAAGTGTGGGATTTTAAGGGGGACCAAAAGTCTTGGTAATCAGGAAAAATAATGTTTAGTGTGATAATTTTTAAAAATCATAATTAATGCAAAAAAAATCTATGGATGAGCAAAGTATGAACATTTTAATAAAGACAGGATTAGTACTGCTGATAATTCCTTCTGCCTCAGGCTTTCATGTGGCCCAGCACAGAAGCAGGCAAGGTGTAAGGAAACGGGGGCAGGGCCGTATCCTAAGGATGGTAACAGCAAGGCCAAAGAGATGAGAAGCGGGAGAGGTTGTTACAACTTAGAGCAAAAGACTTCTGTCAAGGCCACCTGCAAGTAACTTGTGACTATGGGCTAAGGGACTTGATAAACAGCCAGTTTACTCTCTCTCTTCCTCTGATCTCCTGAAAGGATACACCATTACCCGAACTAAGCCAGAGGTCAAAGGCAACAGGAGCCAGTGGATACAGTCCAGAGTAGCTCAGGAAAAAGTGAGAAGGGTGGAGAGAGGAGCTGGAAGGACAATGGATGGGAACTAACCAAGGCCCAGAACTTAGATCTTGGTGCCCAGCCTCCCTGAATTCTGGAAATTTAGTGATTCCTTGGATTCATGAGATTTTCCAGTATCCTCTCAATAAAATTCTCTTTTCCTGCTTAAGCTAGCTAGAGATGGTTTCTAATATTTGCCACCCAAAGAACCTTATCTACTACAGAACTGTCATGAGAGTGACTGATCCATGACCAGTCAAATCCCAGGTGATTTCCAGCAGGGCTCACAAAGCCCACTCAGTCCCACAAATAAGGAATTCATCATACCAGACATTAGTTTAGTGACTTGAGTGACATGGCATTTCCATTAAAAGTGATTATTTATGATTAGTTATCAGTAATAAAGCAATAAACCTGGGTCCACCAAAAAGAAAAAGAAAGTATAAATGTATTATAATGATCCTACTCTAAATTTACTTATTAAATTTAATCCACAACTTCATGTATTTTCCTTTGAGGGAAGGTACCATTGAATCTATCCTATTCAGCATTCATAAAACTTTGATCAAAGATACTTATGTATATTTTTATTTTATTTACCTGTGACAAGATTGAGGAAAGATTTATTAAAATAAAATGCAATGCTCCTAAAGTCAACTCTTCTTATAACAACTGTTTTTCCTCATAATCTCTGTACATGTCAAATAAAATGGAAAATTATATGTAGTATGGCCACTCATAGGGAGTTATGCAAAAGGATCATGGATTAAATTCTCAATTTTCTTCAAATACTAAAGTATTTTGGTTTTTTCTTTTTTTATTAGATGGATATAGAGTTATAGTTGAGGGGGAAACATTATCAAACATTCAAGAACCAATGTATATATACTTAGTTATCCAGGGCTAATGCCATATCATGGATGCCCAGCTTGGGTTCCCCATGTTGCTGTTTCCCCCAGAAGAACCCCTGAGTTAAAAGGATATCTCGTGGTGGTCAGAGATACATCAGCCAGAAAACTCCTAGAGCTTATAGGCGATTTCAGCAAAGTGGCTGGCTACAAGATCAACTCCAGTAAGTCACTAGCTTTCCTTTACTCCAGCAACAAATCCACAGAAGAAGAAATCAGGAAATCTCTCCCATTCACCATCTCCTCCAAAAAAATGAAATACTTGGGCATTAACCTTACAAAGGATATTAAGGATCTCTACAAAGAAAATTATCAAACACTAAAAAAAGATATTATAGAAGACCTGAGTAGATGGAAAAACATTCCATGCTCATGGTTAGGCAGAATATATATAATAAAAATGGCCATTCTACCCAAAGCCCTATACAGATTCAATGCAATCCCCATCAAGATACCTATGGCATTCTTCACAGATATAGAAAAAGCAATTCTCAAGTTCATATGGAATAACAGGAGACCCGGACTAGCCAAAACATTACTCTACAGGAAGGAAGAAGTAGGGGGTATCTCAATCCCTGACCTGAAATTATACTACAGAGCTGTAGTAGCAAAAACAGCATGGTATTGGTATCAAAACAGAACTGAAGATAAGTGGAACAGAATAGAAGATCCTGAGACAAATCCCCATATCTTTAACTATTTGATATTTGATAAAGGGGGCAAAAGCATAGTGTGGAAGAAAGATAGCCTGTTCAACAAATGGTGTTGGACAAATTGGACAGCTATATGTAGACAACTGAAGCTGGATCCTTATCTTTCGCCCTGCACAAAAATTAAATCAAAATGGGTCAAAGATCTGGATATTAAGCCAACAACTTCAAACTTACTAGAAAAAGAACTACGGTCAACACTACAGGGCATAGGAGTCGGCAGCTACTTCCTTAATAAAACTCCCATGGCTCAAGCAGTAAAGTCAAGAATAAATGAATGGGATGCAATTAAGCTAAAAAGTTTTTGCACAACTAAAGATCTAATCAAGAACATCAAGAGAGAACCTACAGAATGGGAGAAAACCTTTGCCTGCTACACCTCGGACAGAGGGCTAATATCCAGAATATATAAAGAACTAAAGAAACTAAACACAAAAAACATAAATAATCCAATCAATAAATGGGCTATGGATCTTAAAAGAAACTTCTCACCAGAGGAAGTCCAGAAAGCCCATAAATATATAAGAAAATGCTCTACATCATTATCTATAAGGGAAATGCAAATCAAAACTTCAATGAGATA
>PVKS010003223.1:62507-106922 GCA_004027875.1 Aplodontia rufa | reverse complement strand
ATGAGAAAATGCTCTACATCATTAGCTATAAGGGAAATGCAAATCAAAACTTCAATGAGATAACACCTCACTCCTGTTAGAGTGGAAAAAATGAAAAATACAAACAACAACAGATGCTGGAGGGGCTGTGGGAAAAGAGGAACACTACTACACTGCTGGTGGAACTACAAACTGGTTCAGCCACTATGGAAAGCAGTGTGGAGAATCCTCAAAAAATTAAGGATGGAACCACCTTATGGCCCTGCTATCCCACTCCTGGGTATTTTCCTAAAAGAGTGAGAATCAGCATATTATACTGATGTGACTTCATGTTTATAGCAGCTCAATTTACTATAGCTAGATTATGGAACCAACCCAGATGCCCCTCACTCGACGAGTGGATACAAAAACTTTAGTACATATATACAATGGAATACTACTCAGCCATTAGAGAAGATAATATTATGGCTTTTGAGATCAAATAGATGGAGATGGAAAGAATTATGCTAAGTGAAGTATCCCAAGACTCAAGGGCCGTATAGTTTCTCTCTTTTATGGAAGCTAGAATACATCAAGAAGCAGTATGTTAGATGGCTAAGCTAATAATAACTTCAAATTGTATGATTCTTATCGCAACAGGGAGATTACTCCCTAGGATACTTGGATGTGTAGGCAGGGGAACAGGATGCGAGGATGGCTTAGGAAAATCACCTAGGAGACTGGAGGATGCGAATATAGGAGAATCATCTCAGAAGTTGTTCTCTGTCCTCCACGAGATATCCATTTAACTCAGGGGTTCTTCTTGAGGAAACAGCAACATGGGGAACCCAAGCTGGGCATCCATGACATGGCATTAGCCCTGGATAACTAAGTATATATACACTTGTTCTGGAATGTTTGATAATGTTTCCCCCTCAATTGTAATAATCTAATAATGTAATCATCTGATAAATAAATAAACCAGTAAAGATCTCAAGTAAACAAGCTTAGCCTCCATCTCAAATTCCTATAAAAGGAAGAAAAATCTAAGCCCAAAACCAGCAGAAGACAGCAAAAAATCAAGATCAGAGCTGAAATCAATGAAACTGAGAACAAAACAAAGAGCTGAGATGAAACAAAGAGCTGGTTCTTTAAAAAAATAAATAAAACTGATAGACTAGCTAACATCACTAAAAGAAGGAGAAAATCAAGGGAAATCAACACAACATCCAACGAAAAGGGAGTGATCACCACTGACCTTACAGAAATCAAACAGATTATCAGAACATATTTTGAAAAACTGTACTCCTCTAATTTAGATACACTAGAAGACATGGACAAATTTCTAGACACACAGACACATACAACATCCCCAAATTGACACAGGATGACATTGAAATACTAAACAACCCATTAGAAGGTACTGAAATCCATAAACCAATTAAAAGCCTTCAAAAGATGAAAAGACTAGGACCTTTCCCTGCTGAGTTGTATCACAGCTATGAGGAGGCACTAACACCTGTCCTTATTAAACGATTCTAAGAAATTGAATAGGAGGGAACTCACCCAAACACTTTTTTTTTCAGGCAACCGTAACTCTTATATCAAAGCCCAACAAAGACACATCAAAAAAGGAAAATTACAAACCAATATCCCTAATCAACATTGAAGCAAAAATCCTTAATAAAGTTCTAGCAAACTGCAATTAAAAACATACCAAGAACATAATTCATCATGATCAAGAGGGCTACACTCCAGGGATCCAACCCTGGTTCAACATACTTAAATTAATAAATGTAATTCATCACTTAAACAGAATTAAGGACAAATTAATGGTCATCTCAATTGCTGCAGAAAAGGCCTTCAACAAAATCCAGCACCCATTTACGTTCTAAACTCTAGAGAAAATACGGATTGAAGTGATCTTAACTTTGGAAAGGTCTCATATGCCAAACCCACAGCTAATATAACATTAAAAGGAGAAAAGTTGGGAGCATTTCCTCTAAACTTGCAAACAAGACAAAATTGCCTGCTCTCACCACTTTCATTCAATATAGTACTCAAAATCATAGCTGGATCCATGAGGTAAGAGGAGGAAATCAAAGGGATAAGAATAGGAAGAAAGGGGCTGTAGCACTTGCCTGGCATGCATGAGGACATAGGTTCAAACCCCAGCACCACATACACAACAAAGTATTGGAAGAACGAAAGCCACATGAAAAACTAAATAAAATTAATTCTCTTTCTCTGTCTCTCATTGTCCCTCTCTCAAAAAAAAAAATAGGAAGAGATGGAGTTAAACTATCCCATTTTGTATGATCCTATATCTGGAAGACCCAAAAAATTCCACCAGAACACTGCTTGAGCTTATAAATAGATTTAGTAAAGTAGCAGGCTACAAGATCACTACCCATAAATCAACAGCTTTCTTATATGCTAATAACAACAGGGTAGAAGAAGCAATCATGAAATTGATTCCATTCACAATATCACAAAAAGAAAAAAATTTTGCAAACTAATCTAACAATGGAAGTAAAAAACTTCTACAATGAAAATTATTGAACATTGAATACAGAAATTGAAGAAGACCTGAGAAGATGGACAGATGTTCCATGCTCTTGGTTAGGCAGAATTAGCATAATTAAAGTGGTCATTCTGCCAAAATCACTATACAGATTCAATGCAATTGCCATCAAAAAATCAATGTCATTCTTTACAAATACAGAAAAAGGAATTCTCAAATTCATTTGGAACAACAAGAAACCCAGAATAGCCAAGACATTACTAAGCAAGTAAGATGAAACAGGTGGATTCACAATACCAGATCTAAAACTATACAATAGAGCTGTAGTAACAAAAACAGCATGGTACTGGTATTAAAATAGGAAAGAAGACCAATGAAATAGAAGACTCTGAGACAAACCCACAATTCTTTAAACATCTGATCTTTGACAAAGGGTATCAAAATATTACATGGAAAAATAACAACCTATTCAACAAATGGTGCAGGACAAACTGGAAAGGCATTTGCAGGAAGATAAAATTAGATCCTTATCTTTCACCACACACAAAAATCAAATCAAAATGGATCAAGGACATAGCAATTAAACCAGATAACATATAGCTGCTAGCAAAAAAATTAGGACCAACAATATAGCATTTAGGAGTAGGCAAAGACTTTCTTGACAAGACTCTTAAAGCTAAAGACTTAAAGTCAATAATCAATGAGTGGGATGCCATTAAACTAACATTAAACTGAAAAGCTTCTGCACAGCCAAGGAATTGGTCAAAACTGTCAAGAGACAATCTACAGAATGGGAGAGAATCATGGCCTGTGATTCCTCTGACAGGGGACTAATATCCAAAATTAACAAAGTATTCAAAAACTGATTAACAAAAACAAAAACAATCCAATCAATAAATGGGCCAGAGAGCTAAACACAAACTTCTCAACAATGTCCTTCTCAGAGGACATTGAGCTAGCCAATGAATACATGAGAGAGTGTTCCAAATCACTGGTAATCAGAAAATAGCAAATCAAAACTACATTAAGATTTCACCTCATGACAGTCGGATTGGCAAACATGAAGAATATAAACAATAACAGATGTTGGAGGGGCTGCAGAGAGATAGGAACACTTGCACATTTTTTGTGGAACTGCAGACTGGTACAGCCACTCTGGAAAGCAGTGTGGAGAATCCTCAAAAACTTAGGGATGGACCCACCATATGGTCCAGCTATCCCTTTTCTCAATATTTTCCCAGAGGAGTTAGAATCGGCACATCACAACACAGCAAAATGTATTTTCAAAGCAAATCACTTTCCAATAGCTAAATTATGGAATTAACCCAGATACCCTTCAATTGATGAATGGATTCAAAAGCTGCGGTATATATATTTACAATGGAGTTCTACTCAGCTATTGGAAACAACAAGGGCTGGAGTGGTGGCTTAAGAGTTACAGTGCTTGCCTGGCATGCGCTAGGATGTAGGTTCAAACTCCAGCACCATATACACAACTGAGTGTCAGAGCATTGAATGCCACATGAAAAACTAAATAAAATTGATTTTGTCTTTGTTTCTCTGACTTTCATTCTCTCTTTAAAAAAAGAAAGCAAGAAACAGAGAAAGAAAGACAAAAAGGAAGAGAGAAAGAAAGGAAGAAAAGAAAGCTAGAAACAATGATATCATGGTCTTTGAACATAAATGGTTGGCAATGGAAGAACTCATGCTAAGTGAAGTTAGCCAAACCCAGAAAGTCATGAGTCAAATGTTTTCATTCATTTGTGGAGGCTGGAGATAAACTCAGGCTTGGGTGAAAAGTAGTCAAACTCATGTATTGAAACCACAAAGCGCATAGCCAACACACAATCTAGGGCAACTATAGACATGTAGTGGGGAGAGGGAGGAGGAGGCAGGGAGATGGGCAAGAGAAGGAAAATAGGGAGGGATATAGGGACACCACCAACAATTGTAGCATATTCTTTACCCCTCTGAGAAGTCAAATATTATGTATGCAACCATTTAATTATGTAAAATTCACAATTTCATACATAAACATATATAATCAATTATATTTGTCAGGGGCATAATATAGAAGAATCAAGAGACCAGGGTGTGGGCAATGTTGGGGTAACTGTGGTTTACAATCAATGAATATCATATTGTTACTTTATACACATTTATGATTATAAAACTACTCAACTCTTATAAAAACAAACATAATTACAGGTGCTCAGCAGAAGCAAGGGACCAGAGGATAGGTGGGGGATGCTGGGGGTGGGATTATTAGCCAAATTATATAGTTATATTGTGTGCATATATGAATATACAACAGCAAGTTTCATCATTATGTAAACTTTAATGTAGCAATAAAAAAAGGAAAAAAACTACAAGGGTCAAGTAGTGTGTCTAGTAGATTTTCCAATCATTAAAGGAAGAAGCAACACTAATTCTACACAATTTATTCCAGAAAATAGAAAACAAAGGAACATATTCCAACTCATTTATTAGGGAAACATCACCCTGATAACAAAGCAAAACTTTAAGTGAAAAGAAAGGTACAATGGCCAGGGTCTAGCTCCAGCCTCCACAGATGAGTGAAGATATTTGACCCTTGGTTCTCTGGGCTATGCTTATTTCATTCAGCATAATTTCTTCCATAGCCATCCATTTACCTTCAACTGCTGCAATATCATTGTTTCTAATTGCTGAGTAAAACTCCATGGTATATATGTACCACAGTTTTTGGATCCATTCATCCAGTGAGGGACATCTGGGTTGTTTCCATAATTTAGCTATTGTAAATTGAGCTGCTATGAACATCAATTTCACTGTGTCACTGTAATGTGCTGATTCTAAATCCCCTGGAAAAATACCCAAGAGAGGAATAGCAGGATCATATGGTGGGCTCATCCTAAATCCAGATAAGGTGTAATGTCATACAAACTAAGGCATTTGTAGAGATGTATTGGGAAGGGGGGGATAAGGGTAGGTAATTGGGAGGGGGCTCTTGGGGGTAAATCTAATTTTCAGAATTTATGTGTATATTATATTATTTCATTAGAAGCTTGTTTGTTCAACAAATAAATTTCTGAATAAAAAAATCTGAAAGTTTAGAAAATATGAACTCACTTTTAAGAAATAACTATAATTCCAACATTCAAAGATTATGATGTGTTTTGATATTTCTCTCAACTTCCCAATGTATTTTCTCTGTGTAATACACTTATATTCTTGCCAATTTGGGGATCATAAAATATACACTACATATTGTTTATTAAAAAAAAGAAAAGATACAAATATCCTTCATGAAAAGAGATATAAACATCTTCAAAAAGAATTACAAAATGCAATGAATAAACAGAATGTCAAGAGAATAAGAAGATAAGCCATAGATTGGGGGGAAATATTTGAAAAAAGACACAACCAATACATGGTTGTTTTCCAAAAACAATACATAGATGGCAAGTAGGCACGTAAAAATAAATTTGACATCTTCTCTCCCAGGGGAACTGCAAACTAAAACAAGGAGATACCACTACTCATTTGTTAGTAGTTAAAATCTAAAACAGTACCACCAAATGCTGGTGAGAATGTAGAATATCAGGAACTTTTGTTCAGTGCTGGTAGGTAAGCAAACTCGTACAAACACTTTGGCAGACAGCTTCTTAGAAAGCAAAGCATATTTTTACATATGATACAACAATTGGATTCCATGGCATTTATTCAAATGAGTTGCACACAAGAACATGCACACGGAGATTATAAAAGCTTTATTCATGAGTATCCAAACTGGAAATCCACCCAGATATCCTTAAATAGGTGGATGGATTCACTGATACATCCAGACAATTAACTATTATTCAATGCTAAAAAGAAATGAGCTTTCAAGCTATGAAAAGACATGGAGAAATATTAAATGCATATCTCTAAATGAAACAAGATAGTCTGAAATTATATGATTGCAACTCAAAAATGCAAAATTATTAACATAGTAAAGAGATGAGAAGTTGCTAGAGATTTATAGGGGTAGAAGAGTTGAGTAGAAAAGCAGAGAATATTTAGGGCAGAAAAACCATTTTTCTATGTGTCATTATATATTTGTCAGAGCATATGGAATACACAAAACAGTGAAACCTAAAGTAAGCTATAAACTTTAAGTAACAATCAAGTGCTGATGTAAATTCATTGTTTGAACAAATGTATCACTCTACTGTTGAATGTTGAAAGTGGAAGAGGCTCAGTTCTGGAGGAAAGTATATGGGAACTCTGATTTCTGCTCAACTTTGCTTTGAACCTAAAATTGCCCTAAAAAAATAAAGTCTACTAAAAAAAGAAGAAGAAGACTATATTACAACAAGGTAAGGTGCCCCTGCAGAAATTAGCACACCTGTTTTTCAAATTTGTTATCTAATATTATCTTTCATAAAAAACAATCAGAACTCTTTGGGAAGTAGCTGATTTCAGGGCTTAAACAGAGTAAATCCAAGATAATGCCATAACATTTTATTGTACAGAATATAATAAAATGTCCAAAAGTAAAACAAAACAACAATTTGGACATAGTAGAACACAGGAATTTGTTGAGAGCACCAAATGGCCATTTCCAGGAAAATTGGAGGCCTAAACAAAAATACAATAATAAACTATTATCCATTTTACTATCCATTAGAGAAAAAAATGGAATCTATAAGTATAGATGTTGACAGAGTGTTGGAGTTGGAAGGCCATCCTTTCACAATCATCAAACTAAACATTATTTCAGGCAAGAAGGGTCAAGGAATGCTAAAAGTGGGAAATTTTGATAAGCAACAGGATCGTATGGTCTTAAGATGCTCCCCAAAGAATGCTATTAGTTGCAAGGGAAAAAATAGTAACAATACAGGAGTAACTGTAGCTACTCCTTGATAGATTATTAAAATTAATGGGACATCATGTGTTTGCAGATGTAATATCCTAAAAAAGACACAATGTCACTTATATAGTCTAAATGCCAGGAGCACAGATTCTAAATCTAATTCTAAAGAAACATCAGAAAAATATATGAAAAGAAATTTTTCTATGGGCTGGAGGGAGTGGTGGTGTGACAATTATGATGCTTGCCTGGCATGGACAAGTACACAAGTTCAAATCCCAGCACCACGTACACAACAGGGTGTCCAGGGGAAAAAAAATCACATGAAAAACACTAAATAAAAAATTGCTTCTCTCTTTCTCTCTCTCTCTCTCACTGCCCCCTCTTTCTTTGGAAAAAAAAACGAAATTTTTCTACATAAAAGTATAGAAGGGGAACAAAGAAAGGTTGAGGCAATATTCCTGGTTAAAGGAAACTAAAAAGACAACTAAATGTAATTCCTGACCCCATATTTGATCTCCTATTGGAGGATAAAAATGTTCTAGAAATGATATTATTGGGTCAATTATCAAACTAAAATATAGATATTAATATAATGTATCAATGTTCAATTAACTAAAGTTGATAATGCAGTCATTATGTAAGAGAATGTCTCTATTCTTAGGGAACATACATACACTGAAATGCTTAGGGATGAAAGGTGAAAATGTAGGCAATTTGTTCTCAAATGGTTCAAAATATATATATACACACCCATGCACATGCATATACCTACATATGGAGAAAAAGACAACAGAGAGAGCTGGCAGAGGGCTCAAATAAGTTAACTGAGGTGGAATGCTATCAATAGGAGAATCTAGGCAAAGTGCATAATGTACTATCATTATTGCATCTTTTTTAAGTTTGAAATTATTTACAAATAAAATCAAAGATGTTAAAGCTTTGGTCCTGGGATTAAAAAAAAAAGACTCCTTCTGTCTCTAAAAACTTGAAGTTATGAAGGTTTATCAGGTCCAGAGTGTTTGTTCAGATTCAAAATTGAAGAACAGGGCTGGAGTGGTGGCTCAGCAGTTGGTGCATTTGCCTGGCATATGCCAGGACCCAAGTTCAAACCCCAGCACCACATACATATACAACTAACTGTTGGAGAAATAAAGACCAGATGGAAAAATAAATAAAATTAATTATTTCTCTCTCTCTGCCTTTCTCTCTCCCTCATTCTTAAAAAAAAATTGAAGAGCAGATTTCAACTTGAAGTTGTGATATAACTGAAACAAGAATATCCCCAGACTACTTCTTTGCTTACTATTCTATGCTTCAGACCTTTATAAAAATGATTTTTACTGTCTGTATTCAATCCCAGATACCACTCTACACTGCTTAGTTAGAAATATAGTTTTTATTCACCCAAGCCTAATACTAATTCATCTGCCCTGTTTTGTTTTTTAAAACAGAATGAGTTAGAGAGGGAGAGAAAAAAATTTATTTTTTCATGTTTTTTGTCTTCCCTCCATACAGTTGTGTATGTGGTGCTAGGGATCAAGCCTGGGTCTTTGCAGCTGCCTGGCAAGCACTCTACTGCTGAGCCACCTCTCCAGCCCTCGTCTGTCCTGTTTTGATGTTTGACGGTTACATCCAACAAAGAAAATTTTCCTTCTCTTGGGTATTTTTTAAAAGACTAATTCAGCTAAAGACTCTAAACGCAATACCACAAAGCCCTGGAAGCAGTGCCTCTCAGTTCCTAGGGCTCTGGCTAAAATGCAGATTCTGATTCAGTAAGTCAGTATCTGTCTGCTTTTCTAATAAATTCTCTAGTGGTGTTGATGCTGTGGTTTATGGATGATCAGGCTGAGTAGTGAAACTCTAAGGAATTGACCACAGCACAGGCCAGAGTTTTCCCTGCTTAGCTTTTTTTAGCTTTTTTTCTTTTTTAATCTAGTTATCAACCTGGAAGTCCTGAGGGTTACTTAAGGGCAGATACCATATCACTTTCAATTACTCTAGTCTGGACTGAGATTCTCATCTCAAAATTTTAGTTACACTTAACTTTAAAAAGATACACTGATGTCGAGTGTGGTAGCACACACCTATAATCCAAGAAACTCAGGAGGCTACAGCAGGAGGATCACAAGTTCAAAGCCAGCCTCAGAAACTTAGTGAGATTCTGTCTCAAAATAAAAAATAAAAAGGGCTGGGGATGTGGCCAGCGGTTAAGCGTCCCTGGGTTCAATCCCTGGTACCAGAAACAGAAAGATATACTGATGAAATATACCCATTTGGTATTTTTAAAGCTGATAGCCATGGTATTATAGGAAAAAAAAGGAACAACTAACTAGTTGTCTATCTGGATGAAGAAACAACTTCTAATCATGCTGAGAATATCTTATTCTAGTTAAGAACCATACTGTGGACCTAAATTATGGGGGAGTTCCAACCCCAAGTCAAATCTCAAGCCGTTTCAAAAAGGGTGCCCTTAGGAGATAATTTTCTGTAGGTATCTGCTCTGTTAAGTCCATAATAGCCTCCTATAATGCAACAATCATGTCTGTTACTTTCTTTTTTTTTTTTAAGAGAAAGGGAGAGAGAGAGAATCACTTTGTTTATTTTTTCATCTGGTTTTTGTTTTTCCGACACTCAGTTGTGTATGTGCTTCTGGGGTTTCAAACAGGGCCTTCGGCATGACAGGCAAGAGCTCTGCCCACTGAGCGTACCGTTCCAGCTCCCATGTCTGTTACTTTTAACAGCAACTAATATCATCTTTCTGTGTCTCTTACAATTCCATAAGAGAGAGTGCAGCACTTTCTGCCTCAGGACCTACTCCCATGTCCATTACACCTGCAGGAGACTAATGTTTCAAGACTTCTGGTTAGTTGTCCCTTGAAATAAGCATAGAATAAGAAAGTACAGGAAAACCCCTGGAATCTCTGGAATATCAATCATAATGTAAAAATAATTAATCCCTCATGATAAGTAACTTAGCAGGAAACAGTCCAGATTTTATTAAAGACTAAAGACTCATTGCATTCCACGGAGGGTTTAAAAAGAAAAATCTGTTGACATCAAACATGTAGCCCACATGGACTAAATCAGGTCACTCTTCGTGTTACAGTTTAAGATTTCATAAAGTACAGCTTGTGGTTAAATCATGTGTTTCAGTTCTGAAGGGCAGTTGATGACTTCCCAATCTTTTCAATATTGTACACTAGTAATATTTACCCAAGCACCACCACAGCACTCTTCAATCTGGTCTTAATAATCCAGCCCCCAGTTTTGTAGACCATGCCACATTTTGCTTCCCAATAAACAAATATTTGTGGTATGTTTGTGGGCTGTTTAACTGCTTACATATTTGGCTTACATATTTGGCCCATGAAGAAAGGGGACAATATCTGTGGCCCTGGGTTAAATGTTGCTGGATGGGGTTTCATGGAAAGCACCAAGTCTTTTTGTCTTTTGCGAAAGGTTCAGTGATAGCTGATGAATACTAAACTGAGACAACTGCTGAAGAGGACAATTCTTCAAAAAAAATCTAAGAAGGAATTTCTCTTCCCTGCTCCCTCCCTTACTCTATTTGAGGGTCCCAAATGCTAAAGCATTAGTGGATTTTCAGATAAGCAGGAAACAGAGAAGACAATGGAAGACAGCGATTTCCTTTATACATATGCAAGGTCTCCAGATGCCTCAGTTTCTGAACTTCTTAGCACTGCTCAGCACAGACTTAACCACTCAGGAGCTCACATGTACAAGGAATGTTTATTCATCTCAATATCTTCCTGTTTCCAGGATTAGAGGCTGTCAAAAACAAAGACATCAGCAAGTCCAAGCTGTCTGTCTTATTTCACTTAATTCACTTTGTTTGCAGTCATAACAAGCATGTTATTTATTTAGTTGTAAGTACATACCAAAGCAAGGATGCATTCACTTTAATCCTTTAATTTAACAAGATCACATACTTTAGGAAGCCAGGGTCTTTACAGCAAGATTAGAATAAAGAGTTCTGTTTCCTCTTAGATTAAAATAGATATCCTGAATATTTGATTTGTGGTATATCATTATGTTTGATATTTAGGTGCTCTCTTGCTGAGGTCTAAATTAGTATGTTTATTAAATTCCCTCTAAGTGGCATTTTACCCACTGTGTTTACATTTAGAATCATCTTTCATGATAAAGTCTGTCATAAAATGGGAAAACTGATTTACTGCCTACATTTCTTCCAAGTTCGATAGCTAAGACCCATCTGTCAACAGAAATAAAGTGAGTACAAGTACTCTCTCTCTCTCTCTCTCTCTCTCACACACACACACACACAAGCTTTGTTTCCTTAAAAGATCTGTGGCCCTCCTGTCCACTCATATTTTAGTTCATTTTTAGTAACAGAGATAATGCTAAATTGTTTTGTTTCTTTCCTATTCCTGCCAAAATTTTTCCCTTCAGGGCACTCTGTACTACTAGGTCAAGCAGGGTTTGTATTCAAACCTTCTCTAGCCTGATAAGCTTTAAGCAGAAACCAACTTTTGAACAAGAAATTGTTTACTCTGCAAAGCACAATTCTACCATCTAGGTTTGATGTATGGATTGAGAGAAATTTTAAAATAAGTAATCAATTTGGCTTGAAAAAGTCCCTCTGAAAATATATTAATCTATGAATGAAAGCCATGAATGGTTATAATAACAAAAGACTACTAAAGCAATAAATCTGTTTCTACAAAGGCTCTTTAGTGACCAGTTTTTATTCACATGACCTGTCACCTGCCAGCTTGCTGGCCTACATGCAAATACAGAAGATCCTCAACAAACGGCGTGACATGTGAGAGACAAGGAGAGGCCCAAAGGCACAACTATCCACCTTCCAGAGTCTTCCACAGGGGCTGCCCTTCCTATCCTGGCCTTCCCTTAATGAAGAAAAGAAGAGCCAAACTGGTCCTCAGCTCAGTATGCTCTGTTCAGTCCCTCTAAGAGTGACTGTCTAACCTCTGCATTATAACACAATCCATTCCAGGTCTGCACAACTCAAGCCCTCAGCTGGCAAAAAGCATGCATCCAGGAGCCAGGCACCTACAGTGAGTTATCAGCTCAACTAATCCAAACACCTGGTACTTCATTAAGAATGAGCATTCAGAGGATTTAAGTTGTGGTGGGACAAAAGGAAGAGAACTGTATGAAGAATGATCAAGTATCATGAAGGAATCTGGACTTCTGAGAAAAGTTGCTTGTACACAGCAGAAACAGCACTGGAGGCCTGGAATTCAATATGCCTCGGGTCCTTCTCCTATCTCATTCTCCTTTGTCAGGCAATATTCCAAACATACACATAGTGATTCATTTAATTCTCCCAATAACCAGAGGACATAAGTACTATTAATATTATTACCTCCATTTGACAGATGGGAAAACTGAGGTACAGAAAGTTTAAATAACTTATCCACAGTCCCATAGGCAGTAAGTGGGGAAGCTGGAATTCAAAGCCAGGCAAACTGATTAAAAAGTACATGTCTCAACAAAATTCATGCTAATGTTACCCATGTCTTATAAATTGACTCTCTTAGTCCCAGGGGTCAATTCAGGCATCTGGGGATAAAAATATTTACATCCAACTTGTACTGTGAGAATTCAGCATGAATATGAATGGTAAACATTAAAAGTGTGTTTCTTTCTTTAAGGGATGAGGTACCTACAGAAAAGGGAAGAAGACGTAAAATGGAAAATTCACCACTTCGCACTTTGTCTGCATGCTCTGGGGCTTCCCACCAGTTTCCTACCATCCCTGGTCTTCTGGGCCATCAGCTGCTGATCCAGCTCTATCTAGAGACTAATGAACAGTCACTTGAGTAGGACCACGGGGCACTTTCATATCCAGCACAACAGAGAGAAGCAATCAAGCAGAAAAAATTAATAACCAGCAAAAGCCTCATCTTCTGAACTGCAACAGAAAACTTAGGTTATTTGTTTCAATATGTTTTCATTCTCACTAATGGGCAAAATTCCTTAGTGCTAACAGGGTAAGAATTCAGTCTGCTGAGAATTATTTCCATTTACCAGAAACAGCCTTTTCCCCATTCAATTTATATTTTCCAAAACAAGACACTGTTTTGATGTTGTCACATCAACAAATACATATTCACTACCCACAAACGTTCTGGAGAAAGCTGTAGCATGCCCAGGAGAAACTGTATACAACTGGAGATTAGAAGAATAAGTTCTACTCCTGGGGCTCTCTTTTGAGTGACCTCTGATTTAACTCCTCCACATTTCTTGACCATTTCTCTGTAATCTGTGATAATCTGCAACATTGCCTTCCAGCTCTAATTCTCTAGGGTCACAGTGCTTGCTATTTGAACAAACACTTAACTGAAAAGTAGGAGAAAGAAAAAATCCTTCAAATTGCCATCCTGGCAATTTCAATTGAATTGAAATGTAGAACCATTAAAAAGAACAACCATTAAATTCATTTTTATCTGCTTATGTGTACTGTCACCATCAAAAGAGGCATACTCTGAACTATCACTGAATCCCAAAAGCCTCAAGCTACTTTCTAGTGGTAACATGGTTACTTGCCAAACATTTGTCAATAAATGTTTATTCAGGGGGGAAAAAGTCATTTATCCAGTCCACAATCACAATACACCAAGCTTGTCCCCTCTAAATGGAGATATTCTGCCAAGTCTTCCTAAGGCTGGTTCTTTCTCATTATTTATGTCTAAATATCACCTCCTTCAAAAGCTGTTCCCTCCTGGCCCCCCAATCTGTTGTCATTATCATATATTATTAATGCTTTTTTTTTCTAGGATGCCCTTATAAAGTATCACAAGCTGGTTGGCATATACAGTGAAAATTTATACAATAAAAATTATACAATGGGGGGCTGGAGCTGTGGCTCGCCAGTTATGGCACTTGCCCTGCATGTGCAAGAACACAGGTTCAAACCCCAGCACTCACATATACAACCAAGTGTCAGAGCAACAAAAGCCTTGTGAAAAAGCTCAATAAAAATTTATTCTGTCTCTTTCTCTCTCTCTCACTTACTCACTGTCCTCTCTTAAAAAAATTATACAATGGAAATTTATTATCTCATATCATCTTTTAGTTGTGGAGACTAAGAGGTCTGAGATCAAGATATTAGCAAGGTTAGTTTCCTCTGAGGGCTATCCCAGACTTCTCCCTGAGCTACGGGTATATTCCTTGGCTTCTAGGAGCATCACCCCAATCTCTGACTTCATCTTCACATGGCTGGCATTCTCTCTGTACATGTATTTCCCCTTTTCATAAGAACATTAAATATAACGGAGTAGAGGTCCACCCTACTCCCATATGATCTCATCTTGAATTATCTAATTACATCTGCAATGACCCCATTTCCAAGTAAATCACATTCTGAGGGACTGTGAATAAGGTCAACATATGAAGCAAGGGGCATGATTCAACCCTTTTACATTTTCTTCATAGAAAGTATCTCAAACTTGTTTTCAATATTTAGTTATGTTTATTTATTACCTATATAACAAGATACTAAATTGGAAGTTTATAGAGAGGCACCAAAATGATAGATATTAGATACCAACATGAAATGTGAGAAAAATTATTAGCAAAAACTTTATGAGAGGCTAAGAATAGATTAGATCAGTGCTTTTCAAATGAAAGTGTCCACAGATCACCTGGGTATCTTGTTAAAATGCAAATTTTTATTCAGCAGGTCTGGGTGAATACAAGATTCTTCATATCTAATATGCTCCCAGCCAATATCAATATTGCTAGTCTCTGGATCACATTTTGAATAGCAGGGGATTAGATGATAGATTTACAGTAACTGAACAAAAATGTTTTAGAAATGAAGATAGAGATTTTTGTGAGAAAGATTACTTCATTGAGATCTGACCTCTGATTAACCCTTCCCCTGAACCCCTATAAAGAAAACACACCTGTTTGAGGGGATACTCCTTCTCAAATCCACACTTAGTGCAAAAGACCACCTGCTGGAGTTTGCTACATGATCTTGGATTTTGAGTGGAGAATGGACTGAATCTGACTTCAAGAGAAATCTAATAAGCTAAACTCTGTGCTGTAGGCTGCTCAGATGGCCACAAAGAGGAGAAGTATATTATAATCAGCCCAAATTCCCAGAGTTTGTCAACAAAAATAAAGAGTATAGGTATTTTATGACCTCATTTCTACTCCACTATCTCAATGTTCCACAGTTAGAGTCATTAGACAACAACCAAATAATGAATGAAGGGGAAGAAGCCATCCACACTCCTCCTCAGACTCTCACTTCAGAAGTCAAGAAGATGTAAGTCAAATTGAGATAGTGCTCTCAACTTCCAATGACTAAGGTTTTATTAATAGATAGAGACTAGGAAAGTAATAAGACTGTTAGCATTCTCATGCAGAAGTCAGGCGAAGCATGACTTCTCTGAAGGCTAAATGAGATAGTGGGAAACAAGAATAAAGGTGACTTAAAAATAGTCTGTATTAACCCTATAAATTCATAATGCTGGTGAAAGCTACCCTTCTCTAATAGAAGATAAGACCCATGAAACCAGAATTTTTAACTATCATAGTCACGTGTTTCCAAGGCTGTTGCATTTGCTTGTGCAGATTGTGCACTGCGTGATGGCACCACATCCAAGAGGACATGATTCAAATTGTAGATATCATAGATTTGCACATTTACTACTAAAGTTATCCAGCAAGGAAAGCATCACACCTTTTTTCAATAAAATCAAGATATTATGACAACTTTCCAACAGATATCAGTAAAATATATTGAGAAAGCTAATTCTTACAAAAATCTCCCCCAAAGTGAGTGTTGGCCTGTTATGTAGGCTCTTGAAGCTTCTCTGGCATATAATAGCAATTGAAATTTCTTCTAAATTATGAGAAAGTGTTTCATAATGAGGATTCCAAGTTAATATGAGTTACTTACTTAACCCCTCCTGAAAAAAAAGTTATGTGAGTAAAAATGAATCTCTGCTATGATGGAGTTTATATTTTACTACAGAATTCATGATAAACAAAAGAAGAAATACATACAACATGAGCATATAAGTAATGTGGGAAACATATCAAGCAGGATAAAGGAGTAAAAAGTGATGAGCTGATGAGTATGAATGCCTAATAGAGAATCAGGGAATATCTTTCTGGGGAGGTGGCCTAAGGACTGAGGAAGAGGATCACCCAAGGAAGAGGATCACCCAAGCAGTCACGTGCCTACACCCTAATGAGGAGCACATTTAGGTGCGTTGAAGAAAAGAGGGTACCACAGTGGCAGTCGGAGTGAACAAAGCAGGTTGTGGAAGGAACATAGTAAGTACTTTTCAACATATTAAATTTAAAATGGCATCATTTATTAAACAGAGGTACCTCAGAAGCAGCTGGAGATAAAGAATTGTAAGTTAAAGCTATGTCAGTACTAAAGATAGAGTTTTGTGAAATAACGGTTTGCAAAAGTACAACCTTCAGCTTCCCCCAATTTAACCTATTCCCCATCTACACTACTCTAGCTGCCATAGTACAAATTATCTCCAACAGCTACCACCCAGCAGGGATATTCAAAAGAGAGGGTAGGCAACTAGAAAGTATTGGTGCAGTTAGGGTGGGGATGGCAAGTTAGGTCCTGCCCTAATGTTAACAATACCTCTCAACTTATCTCAAAATTTTCCTCTGTTCTACTATTGGGACCTCCAGTACTGGTCTCTGAATTTTTCCTAAATCCATTGTATACCAGTAAATTTCGCAGTAACGATATACTTCATATGAGAACTAATATGAAATGCAGTCATAATGCCCTCTCAGACCTCATGCTGCACTTTATTTTGGTTGTGATACTATTGTCTTCTCTCGATCAGCCAAACACCTGCACACAATTTCTAGAAACTATACTCTGCAGAAGGTTTGGTGCAATTCATACAGATCCAGCACTACATTCACAATTGACTCTCCCTGATGATAAAAGCACGAATCAAAAAAAAAAAAAAAAAAAAAAACTCAGGGGGCTGGAGTGGTGGCTCGGTGGTTACGGCTTTTGCCCGGCATGCTTAAACCCCAGCACCCACATACACAACTAAGTGTCAGAGCAATGAAAGCCATGTGAAAAACTCAATAAAAATTGATTCTGTTTCTCTCTCCCTGTCCTTCTCTCAAAAAAAAAAAAAATCTCAGCAAACCAAAAAGAGCCAGATTACTATCAATTGAAATCAACAATGAATGAATCATAATAGGTATGAATGCATTTAAAGAAGATTGAAAATGAACATGCGATTTCTACTGAGTCTGAAGAGTTAAACCTGTGACTTGCTGCCAAGAAAACCAAGAACCAAAGTACTATCCAACCCTAGACAAATTAGACAAATGGAAAAAGGAATAATACAAATTATGGCATAAAAGAGTAATGCAAACATCATGAGAACAACCGAAGTTGTAGTTTATGAGAGGACTTTATACAGAAAATTTACACTAGAAAAATGCAAGTAGATAGACACCAAATGTGTTTCAAGTTGAGAAATGCCTGACATTGACAATAAAGATTTCCATGGCCTTTTCTCTAGCTCTGAATCTCTCCTAACTGTACTTAAAACAAATAATCACTCAGTGAACACACAGAATTTCCTAACTTGGAGGCAAATAAATTACACAAATATAAAACTATTTTCACATTACATTTGTGGAAGAATCTTTGGAAACCATCAGTTTCTTAAGAGAGTAAAGATGAAATGTCATATGCCAATTTGCAGAACTGTGACTTTAAACACTAGGAATGTAAGCATATCAAAAGAAAAGAGGTTAGGTGTGAGTTGATATTTCTTGAATTCCACTTTCTGTGATTAAACCTATATAACACATAATGATTTCAAATCAATATTTAAATATTCAGTTGCCATAAATGTTTCACATAACAGGAAAGAAAAAAACAGTAGGAAAAAAATTCCACACCAATGAATCCCTGCTTCAAATGTTAATGTCTGCTCCAGAATCTAATGTTATTTTCAGTGTGTGTGTGCATGTGTGTGTGCACATGTGCATGTCAGTGTTTGTAGGCAAAGGCTATTCTCACCACCTTGGGCATCATGTGTAAAAACTACAATCAGATCATTTTTATAAAATAAAGCATGGGGATGCAAATAATTGGTGTGTAATAACCACAAGTAATAGTCTCTAAATAAAGGAATAGAGGACTGGAGTGGTGGTTCAGTGGTTTGAATACTTGTTTGGCATGTGTGAGGACCCGGGTTCAAACCCTAGCACTACATACACAATCAAGTGTCAAAGAAACAAAGGCCAGATTAAAAAAATAAATAAATAAAATTGATTTTTTCTTTCTTTCTCAATCTCTCCCTCTCTCTATTAAATAAAAATTAATAAATAAAGGCATGGAAAAACTAAACAGAAATGATATAAAATTTAAAAAGAAAGCCATGTAAGAGCCACTGGGTAGGTCTTTGTGGAAGGTGAAGAATGGACATCCATTAATATATATATTATATTTTTCATTAGAAGCATGTTTGATTGTTCAACAAATAAATTTCTTAATAAATAAAATAATAACTTCAAGGAGTGCCATCCCAGTCTATGTGAATGGCTCCCTCTAGAGTTGTCCTGTGAACAACCAGGTAACATAAATGACTACCTTACTTGGTATAGATATAGCCAAAGCTTTTTTTCTGTCAATAATGTTTCAAGTTTGCAGGTGCAAACTTTGGCTTAAATAAAAGGCAAAGTTTTAAGCAACCTAGTCTTGTTATGCCCTCTTAGACCTCAAAATTTCAAAGACTTGTGGATAAAATGACTATATATTCTAAAATAATGTAAGTTCATTTCCCCTCTCTGCAGATATATTTTATTGATATGAACTACCTCAAACTAAAAACAAAGAATAAGAAGAAATTCACCAAACTATTAAAGTTGAACCAAAATAATTACAGTATTAAAATTATTTTTCAAGTAACAATAAATGATTCCTATTTCTTCTTTCTCCAAGTAACAGTCGTGATCTCTAGACAACAAAAGAAATTGTTAGTTTTAATATTTTCAGATGGACCATTTTCTTAAAAAATGGGTAAGAAATACACATAAACACTACTTCAAGACCATCTAGTCATTTCAAAGACCAATAAGTAGCTCTCAGATAATTCTAAACATTGGTCATTATATAATGTGACTTGGATTTGTAACCTAAACCTCAGAGCTTATACAACTAACTCTCAAAAATAAAGGTATATATTGAAATACAGATACAGACATAAATATATATTCTTCCCTCTACTGCCAAATATCATGAAGGTTTTTATTCTTTCTCTCTCATTGTGCAAAAACTTTACTGACTCATACCTCTTTTTTAAATTTTATTAAGGAGTTGAGTTACTGTACAATCATAAATGTGTATAAAGTAACAATATGATGTATGTTTACTCCTAAACCAGAGTTATCCCCACATTGTCCACACTCCTGTCTCTTAATTCTTCTGTATTTTTCCCATATAACTGATATAAATGTGTAGATTGTGAATTTTCTACTATGAAATGATTTCATAAGTATTATTTGGATTCTGGCAGGGGTGAGATAAACAGCATGCTACATTTTTGACTGCCTCCCTACATCCCTCCCTAATTTCCTATTCTCTCCCATTCCCCTCCCTCCAACATATCTATGGTTCCCCTAGATTATGTGTTGCTACACCTTTGCTGGGTCTAATACATGAGGAGACAACCTTTCACACAGACCTGGGTTTAGCTCCAGCCTCCACAAATTAATGAAAGCATTCAACCCTTGACTAACTTCACTTAACATGATTTCTTCCATTGCCATCCATTTACCTTCAAAGGCTACAATATCATTTATCATTGTTTTTAATTGGTGACTAGAATTCCATTATATTTATATATATATATATATATATATATATATATATATACACACACACACACACACACATATGTATATATATACACATGTGTATATATGGAATATATATAAAACATGTAATATATATGACACATATAATATAATAACTATAATATTATATATATATATATTATATATATAAAACAGCTTTTGGATCCATTCATCCAGTCTAGGGAGGGACATCTGGGTTGATTTCATAATATAGCTATTGTAAACTGAGCTGCTATATCATAAAGGTTTTGAAGCATTCAAATTTGTGATAAAATCTCACTTATTTAAATGTGTTGAAGTTCAGAATCACTATAAAAACCACTGATGAACTCAAAACTAGTATATATTTTGACACTTAGTGTGCACTAACTGATTTTTGGTAATCATGACATTCTTTTTTTTTTTTTTAAGAAAGAGGGGACAGTGAGAGAGAGAAAGAGAGAAGTAATTTTTATTTAGTTTTTCTTGTGACCTTCATTCCTTGGACATTTTGTTGTGTACGTGGTGCTGGTGTTTGAACTCGTGTACTCACGCATGCCGGGGAAGCACCATAATAGCCTAGCCACCACTCCAGCCCCAATCATGCCATTCTTAAAGCAATTAAAATATGTTTAGAATTATTAACTAGTTCGTAATAAATAAATAAAATCTGCTTCATCTAATTTAAATATCTGATGAAATCTAAAGCAATTTCATAGTTCAGATTTTTAATTATTGAGTCAAAACATGCAAAACTAATAATAATGTGCAAAATGTAATAATTTCCTAGTATTATGAAGTCTACTAATAGAGCAATGAGAATTATGGAAAGTGCTCAGGAAACCACTAATAGGACACTCACATGGAGCAGCCCTGCTTAGGACCAACCAGGGGAGGTTTCCTAGTTACGCCAGAAGGCACTCAAGAAAAGACCAGTAGGATCCCCATCCAGAGAAATCCCTCCTCAGGACCAACCAGGGGCAGTTCCCCACCTGCAGCAGCCACACCTACCTGACTCCTTGAGTTCTGGTTGGGGCCTGTTGCAATCCCACCAGAAGGCCCTCAGGACACAAAGGGTAGGACCCCTGTCAGGAGCAGCCCTGCTCAGGACCAACCAGAGGAGGTTCCCTGCCTGGAGCTGCCCTGCCTACCAGATGCCCTGCATTCCGATTGGGGCCTGTTCAGTTCAGCCGGAAAGTCCTCAGGACATGACTGGTAGGACACCCCATCCAGAGAAGCCCTGCTCAGGACCAAACAGGGGAGGTTTCCCACCTGGACCAACCCAGCCTACCTGACATACCTCATTCCACTTGGGGTCTGTTCCTGCATCTCCTGAAGGCACTCAGGATACTACCAGTAGGGCCAACATTCAGAACAGTCCCTACTCAGGGAGGTTCCCTGTCTGGAGCAGCATCCCCCCTCCACCGGACACTCTGTGTGCCTGTTAGGGCCTTTTTGAGTCCTGCTGGAAGATGCTCAGGACACAACCGATAGGACCACATTGGAGCAGCTCCACCCAAGGACCAACCAGGGGTGGTTCCCACCCTAGAGCAGCACCACCTACCTACACCCTGCATTCTGGTAAGTTCCAATTTAAATCTTCAGCCTGGAACCAAAAGGTAGAACAACATGAAGACCCAGGCTCATCTGACTGTTTGACTTACAAGGAAAAACCATCAGAATAATTGCCTACTTTCCCCTCAGGAAATCTCAATTCAGATCCCCAAGAAGCTATTCAAAATGAAGAATCAAACAAGGAGAGGTTCACCTCAAACCCAAAACTCCCTCAAAAAAGGATGCCACAGATAGGGGTTGAGATGAAAACCTTGAAAATATTATCAATGATCTGATTGCTGAAAAGATCAATGAACTAAAAGAAGATATAATGAAGGGATAAGTGAGAAGACTTAAGAGATGAAAAACTCTATTATCAAAGAAATAGACCTACTCAAAAAGGAAGTAACAGAGCTAAAATCTGCAGTCAATAACATGAGAGGAACCATGGAAGAATTTAATAATAGACTAACTTCTACAGAAAACAGAATCTCAGCTCTTGAAGAAAGAACTTCTGACAATGAGGAAAGGCTGAGCAAGCTAGAGAGCACAGATGACAAAAAAGAAAAAAAAAGCTTACAGAACACAATTTTAAAAATTTCTAGGATGAAATGAAAAGAAACAATCTAAGAGTAATTGGGATACAGGAAGAAATTGAAACACAAACAAATCGGATAAAGAATATTCTCAAGGAAATTGCTAAAGAAAAAATTGCCCATATAAAAATAGAGTCAGATATGCTCATCCAGGAAGCTTATAGGACACCCAATAGAGCTAATCAAATGAGAAGCTCACCAAGACACATCATATTCAAAATGTACAACAGGGAAATCAAGGAAAGAATATTGAAAGCAGCAAGGGAGAAAGGCCAAATCACATTCAGAGGAAAACCAATCAGAATCACATCTGACTTTTCAGTTCAGACTCTGGAAGTGAGAAGATCTTGGAAAAAGATCTTTCAATGCCTGAATGAATACAACATGCAGCCAAGAATAATATACCCAGCAAAATTCAACTTCAAATTTGAAGGGGAAATAAGAACTTTTCATGATAAGAACAAACTTCTAGCATTCATGAACAGAAAGCCTGCATTACAAAGAATTCTCAAAGACAAACTCCAGATACAAGTAAGTACAAGCTAATATTCCTCAAAACCCACAAACTGAGGAAATGCAATAAAGGTACAGGCTATCTACAGACAACTAAGACAGCACAGAATTTACTAATAAAACACAATGAATCTGAATAACAACCACAAAATAATTCTAACACTAAATGTGAATGGTCTCAATGTACCAATCAAAAGAAACAGACCAGCAGATTGGATCAGAAACCAAATCCAACAATATGCTGCCTACAGGAAACCCATCTTACAGCCAATGATACCAACAGATTAAGGGTGAAAGGATGGAAAAAAGTCTACCAGGCATATGGTCCAAGAAAGCAAGCAAGAGCTGCAATTCTTATGTCCCACAAAGAGGATTTTTCAAACACAAATTAATCAAAAGAGATAAAGAAGGCCACTACATCCTAGTAAAAGGAACAATACAACAGGAGGAAATAAACGTAGTAAACATATACTCTCCAAACACCAATAATCCCAACTATGAGGAAGAAAATACTGAAAGATATAAAACCACTTGTGCATCTCAACACAGTGGTACTTGGAGACTTTAACACTTCTCTATCACCAACAGACAGATCATCAAAGCAAAGAAACAATAAAGAGATCTCCAGTCTAAACACCATAAATCAAACAGACTTAACAGACATCTACAGAATATTCCACCCCAAATTGGCAGAGTATACCTTCTTCTCAGCAGCACATCAATCCTTCTCCAAAATAGATCATATTCTAGTTCACAAAGGAAATCTCAGCAAATATAAAAAAGTAGATATTATTCCATGTATCCTGTCACAACATGATGCCAAGACCCTAATAACGCAAAAACCATGGCACAAGACACCCATATATGTGGAGACTGAATAACACCCTATTAAATGAAGAATGAATCCAAGAAGACATGAGAACCGTAATTAAGGAATTCTTGGAAGAAAACGAGAACGAAGACACAACATATTGAAACCTCTGGGACAGCATGAAAGCATTCTTAAGTGGAAAATTTATTGCACTGAGTGTCCACATTAAGAATCAGGAGAGATCCCTAACAAATAGGCTCATGCTCCAACTCAAATCTCTACAAAAGGAAGAACAGTCTAATCCCAAAGCCAGCAGAAGACAGGAAATAATTAAGATAAAAGCTGAAATAATGAAATTGAGAACAAAAAAAAACAATAAAAAGAAATGATGAAACAAAAAGATGGTTCTTAAAAAAAAATAAATAAAATTGACAGACCCCTAGCTAACCTAACTAAAAGAAGGAGAGAATCAAAGCAAATCAACAAAATCAACAACAAAAAGTGGGTGATCACCACTGATCCCCTTGAATTCAAACAGATTATCAGAACATTTTTTGAAAAACTATATTCCTTTAAATCAGATAATCTGGATGATGTGGACAAATTTCTTGACATGTACAACATCCCCAAATTGACAGAGGATGAAATCTTAAACAGCCCAATAACAGGCACCTAAATCCATACACCAATTAAAAGTCTTCCAAAGAAGAAGAGCCCAGGACCTGATGGATTCTATGCAGTTTTACCTCACCTTTGAAGAAGAGCTAATGATTCTCCTTATTAATCTATGCCAAGAAATTGAGAAAGAGGAAACTCTCCCCAACACTTTTTATGAAGCGACCATAACTCTGCTACCAAACCCAACAAAGACACATCAAAAAAATAAAACTACAGACCAAAATCCCTCATGAACATCAATGTAAAAATCCTTAATAAGTTTCTTGCAAATCTCATTCAAAAAAAATCAAGAAAATAATTCATCATGATCAAATGGGCTTCATTCCAGGTATGCAAGGCTGCTTCAACATATGCAAATCAATACATGTACTTCATCACTTAAACAGAATTAAGGACAAAAACTATATGGTCATCTAAATAGATGCAGAAAAGGCCTTAGATACAGTCGAGCAACCATTTATGCTCAAAACTCTAGAGAAAATAGGGATCAAATAACTGAACTTTGTAAAAGCCATATATGCAAAACCCTCAGCTAGTATAATACTAAATGGAGAAAGGTTGAAAGCATTTCTGCTGAACTCAGGAACAAGACAAGGCTGCCCACTTTCACCACTTTTATTCAATATAGTCCTCGAGACCCTGGCTGGAGCAATAAGGCGGGAGGAAGAAATCAAAGAGATAAGAATAGGAAGGGAGGAAGTTAAACTATCCCTTTTTGCTAATGACATGATCCTATATCTGGAAGATCCAAAAAGTTCCACCAGAAAACTGCTAAGCAGATTTGGCAAAGTAGCAGGCTACAAGATCAACACCCATAAATCAATAGCTTTCCTATAGGCCAACAATATTAGGGCAGAAGAAGAAATTAAGAAATTAGTCCTATTCGCAATAGCCTCTAAAACAATAAAACACTTGGGAATTAATCCATCAAGAGAAGTAAAAGACCTGTACAAAGCAAATTATCAAACATTGAAAACAGAAATTGCAGAAGTATTGAGAAGATAGAAAGATGTACTGTGCTCTTGGTTAGGCAGAATTCATATAATTAAACTGGCCAGTCTGCCAAAAGCACTGTACAGATTCAATGCAATCTCCATAAAGATTCCAAAGTCATTCTTTGCAGACATAGAAAAAGCAATTTTCAAATTCCTATAGAACAACAAGAAACCCAGAATAGCCAAAACATTACTAAGCAAGAAAGATAGGTAGTTTTGCAATATCAGATCTAAAATTATACTATAGAGCTATAGTATTAAAAATAGTATGGTACTGGTATTAAAATAGGAACTAAGACTAATAGAATAGAATAGAAGACTCTGAGACAAAGCCCCAAATCTTTAAACATCTGATCTTGGACAAAGGGGATCAAAACATAACATGGAGGAGAGACAGGCTATTCAACAAATGGTGCTGGACAAACTGGACAGCCACTTGCAGAAAACTGAAATTAGATCCTTATCTTTCACCTTGCACAAAAATCAATTCTAAATGGATCGAGGAATTAGGAATTAAACCAGCTACCATACAACTGCTAGAAGAAAAATTAGGAACAATATTCCAGCGCATGGGAGCTGGCAATGGCTTCCTCAACAAGACAGACCATCAAAGAGAAAGAATTAAAGTAGAAAATTAGTGAGTGGGATGCCATTAAACCAAAAAGTTTCTGTACATCCAAGGGAGTAGTCAAAACAGTCAGGAGACAACCTACAGAATGGGAGAGAATCATGGCCTGTGATCCCTCTGACAGGAGACTAATATCCAAAATTTACAAAGACCTAAAAAAACTCAGTAATAAAAACACAAAGAATCCAATCAATAAATGGGCCAGAGGGCTAAACAGAAACTTCTCAACAGAGGACATTGAGCAAGCCAATGAATACATGAGAAAGTGTTCTAAATCACTAGCAATCAGAGAAATGCAAATCAAAACTACTGTAAGATTTCACCTCACTCCAGTCAGACTGGCAAAAAAGAAGAAAAAAACGATAAATGCCGGAGGGGTTGTGGGCAGGTAAGAACAAAAGCACACAGCTGGTGGAATTGCAAACTGGTCTAGCTGCTCTGGAAAGCAGTGTGGGGACTCCTTAAAAAATAAGGACTGGATCCACCATATGACCCAAATATCCCTCTTCTGGATATTTTCCCAGAGGAGTTAGAATCAGCACATTACAGCAACACAGCAATATCCATGTTCATAGCAGCTCAATTTACAATAGCTAAATTATGGAACCAATCCAGATGCCCCTCACTGGATGAATGGATCCAAAAGCCCTAGTATACATGTACAATGGAGTTTTACTCAGCTATTAGAAACAGTGATATTGCATCCACTGAAGGTAAATGGATAGCATTGGAAGAACTCATCCTGAGTGAAGTTAGCCAAATCCAGAGTCAAGGGTCAAATGGTTTCCCTCATTTGTTGAGGTTGGACCTAAACCCAGGCTTGGGAGTAAGGTAGACAAACTCATGTATTAGATCCATAGAACAAAAATTCAGAATGTTAATATTTATGAGATACAGTTGCAAGATACTTCATAAGATATTTGAACAAGCTACGCTGCTTACCTATGCAAAAACGGAAATGTTTCATCCTTTTGTCAAATATTTTGAAGAATAACAAGGAATGATAGGAAGGACAAGGGATGATAGGAAGGCAGGTGAAGGGGAAATGTTGGAACTGGGATAAAGCAAGGTACATTCCAAGAAGTTATAAACATCACTATATACACTATAGGCATATATATATAAAATGTTCTTCATAGGTATAAGAATTATATCACTGTATCTGGGTTTTTTAGGAACAATATAGGACCCAGAAGAAAGGCAAGGGATCAAAGGACACAAGGAGCAAGATAAGGGGGGGATACTGAACAAATTGTACTGCTGATTTATGTGCATCTAGGAGTATGTGACAACTAATCCCATCATTATGTGAAACTATAATCCAGTAATAAAAAATAAATTAAAAAAATAAAATAGTAACATAATTTTTCTTCCCCAAGAATAAAGAGCTTCAGTGAATATGTTTAATGAAGGAAATCCAAGAAAAAGGTCTCAGGAAAAGGCCACTTTAGAAGTGGATATCTCATCAATTCAAACTGTTTTTCTAGTACAATTTTAACATCAATGTCATTTATACCTAACAAATATCAAGTCAGTAATGTGGAGGGAGATCTTATTGCAGAGAACCAAAGAGCTTCACATTCCTTTTGCCTTTCAAAGAACTGTCACCACAATTTTGTAACTACAGTTTGGTTTTGTGATACCATTTATACCATGATTTGATTATAACGAAAAAGTTTCATGCAGGCAGAATTTCCACAAAATCTTCCCTGCATTCTGTAGGAAATTGAGGCATTTTCTTGAGTTTAATGAAGCAAAGTTTGAGGTTGAGTGAAGCAGAATCAGAGCTGTCACATGCCCAGTGAGTTAAACCCTTAACCATATGAAGAGCCACAATTATACATGTCTATCTCTTGCCCCTAAACCATTATATCTCTAACACTAATTGGAAAAGCAAGGGCTAAAATGTTTCATTTTTTATTTTTAGAATAATGCCTCTGCAGTTACCATGTTCCTAAGAAGAGTGTCCACAAAGGTAGCAACTGTGTCTATGTTGTTCTTTGTTCTGAACCTCATTCTTACATAGAGAATTTCTCAGCAAATGTGCCAATATACTGATTGATTACTAAAGCCCCACACATTGTTCATCCTTTAATTCAATCTACATTATTGCTACAGAAGGGAACGACCATTTTCAGGATCTAGCATAACACCCCTTTATGCATAAAGACATTTTAAATAAATGAACGGCTTTGGGACAGAGATCTGAGAAACTCACATCCATATATTTTTCAAATATGCATTGCAAATGATAATCCCCATTATGCTTAAAACAAAATCCTCCTCTTTCTTCCCTCCAACCTCCTACACCTCTGATAATTCCCATCTCATTTCATGACAATGAACCTACCCAGTTCATCCAAGACAGAAACTTTTTGACTCCTTCTCCCTATATCCTTCAGGAACTATCATTAGTTACTACGCCATGGAAATCCTTGCTTCATAATCCTTTATATTCTCGTCCTCAACCTCAGTTACCATAACTAGCACTAATTCTTCCTTCTTCCTTTATATAGTGTTCTGTTGTAAAAGGAAGTTAGGTGAATCTGAGAATTAATATTCTTTTTTATAAATCCAGTGAAGCCATTATAGATTATTTTCTTTTCAAATTGTATATTATAATATTTTCATCATCTTCCTGGACTTAGAGGCTAAACTTACCAAGATTTGAAATGCATTTAATTTTTTGCATCTTTCAAATTATCCATTTTCCAAATATTTTTAAATTGCTTCTAAATTATGGAAACATGCTCCCTAAAGAGAATTTCAAGTTAACATAAACTGATTTGATAACCTTTCCCCAAAACTTTGCATGTGTGTTACATATAGGTGTGTGTACATTTTAAGTTTATGGATTCATGATTTTCAGAAGTTCTTTTAACAGTTTTGTTCAGCTGTCAGTGAAATATAATATATTGCACATATTTAAAATATATAGCTTGATATGCCTATGTATGTATGTGTACACATGTGAAACCATCACCATCAGGATAATGAATAAACCTGCTACCCTCAAATTTTTCTCATACTCCTTTAAATTCCTTTTTCCCAATGTCCAATGTTCTAAAAACCATCATTTCATATATTTTGCCTGGGAAGGTTTTCTTTCTTCTCTTAGTCATTTCAGGTGGTAAGATAAATTTAGTCCCTGTATCTGCAACTTCTGTAGAAGCAAAAGTCACTTGGTTGATTTTTTTTTTTTGCTATATATTTAATTACTTTCAGTGATTGATCTAGGGATTATAATATGCATTTTAACTCATCCCAATCTACTTCAAAATAATAATTCTAGTAAAATATAGAAACTTGCCTGTAACCTCCCTTTGTACTATAATAACATTACACCTATGTATGTTATAAACCCAACAATAGTTATAATTATTGCTTTATATACTATAATATCTTGTAAAAATTTAAAAGAAGAAAAAATGCTTATGTGATCTTTTATACTTATTTAACCACTTATGGTTCTCTTTCTGTGTTCTTGTCAATAAATAGATGTATTTCAATTACAGTTTGAGTCAATCCTTTCAGCCAAAAGTACATCCTTTAGTAATAATTTTTTTTAGCCTTTGTTTAGGCTCTGGCTTTCATTTATAAATGATTTTTCTAGCAACAAATTCTTGCTTGATACGATTGTCCATCCTCCCTCCCGTCCTCCCTTCCTTCCCTCCAGAAGTTTGAATACATATTGCACTTCTAACATGAATTATGAGAAGTGCTGATATTATTGGTGTTCCTCTGTACTTGATGAGCCATTTCATTCTTGCTAATTGACTTTGATGTGTCTAGGTTTAAATCTTTTCAGTTTATTCTTGGTACTTGTTTTCCCACTTCTCTGAGTATTCTATTATATGTATGTTGGTAAACTTCTTAATGACCTACAAGCACCCAGGCTGTTATTTTTCTTCAATCTTTTCTCTCTGTCCTTCAGTTCCTACTGAACTCTTTGAAGTTTGCTAATTCTTCCTTAATTCTCTGCTGAGTTCTTACATTGAATTTAATTTTAGTTATTATACTTTTCTACTCCAAAATCTTCAGATATTTTTTTGTTTAGGGTGGTTGTTGTTGCTCTAGGTTTTTTTCTTTAGTTGGTTTTGATACTGGGGAATAAACTTGCAGACACTTTCAACTCTGAACAACATCCAAAGCCCATTTTATTTTTTATTTTGAGACAAGGTCTTGCTAAATTGTTCATGTTGGTCTTGAACTTGCAATCTTTATGCTGCAGCCTCCCAAGCTCCTAGGATTACAGGGATGTACCACCATGCCCAGTTCAAATAGTTCTTTTTTATATATTGCATCTCTTTATTGATATTCTCTCATTATTAAATCACCTGTCATCACACTTTCCTTTAGTTTTTAAACTTGGTTGTCTTTAGTTCCTTAACCATGTTTATCATAGCTACTTTGAAACCTTTCTGTGCTAAATTAAACTCTGGACCAACTATTTTCTGTTGACTTCTTTATTTCCCCTGGGTATGAGTCACCCTTTCCTGTTTCTTTATATATTTCAATGTTTTGTTAAAAAACTGAACATTTTAGAAGATATAACAATTCTGGATTTTGATATTCAAAGAGTTGCTGTTATTGCTGGAGTTTTGTTTTGTTTTAGAAATTTAACACTGTAAATCAGTGTAATCAGTTTCCTCTGTCATATGTAACCCCTGATGTCTCCACTCAATAATTTTTTAAGCTTGATATCTTTGAGGTCAACCCTATATCTACATTGCTCTGATGGTTCATCAGAGATTTCACTTAACTCTTTGAGCCAAGAAGCCTTGTACTTATAACATTGGATCTACCTATAGGTTCAAAGTTCTGAAACTCTACAAGGACTTTCAGCCTTACCCCAGCATTTGTTTTCTGCATGGAGACTCTAGTCTCCCACGTTCATGTACAATGAATTCAGTAGGGATATATAAAAATATTATCAATCCTCTTTATGGCTATCTCACATCTAGGCTCTTTCTATTGAAGTTCTGGCTGATCTATTAGTCTGTTGTTTATTCCGGCTGTGACTTTATCTAAGATGAGAAGTTACTAACTTTTCTCATTTGTTTGCTTCTAAGATCATTACTTTTACTGAGAATGGCATTGGGAGTGAGTTTTTCATCTTTCATCCAAAATCAGTTGAGTCTCTTCAGGCAACAAAATGCTGGATTTTATAGCCCACCCTATATACTAGAACCACTATTCCAATCAAGCTAGGAAGGATGGCAACCAATCTAGGTAAGAATGTCATAGATCTCAATATCCTTATCCAAAATTCAAAAGGTTTTCATAAATAAATGTTTCTCAATTTGTTTTTTGCTTTGGTTGATTTCAGGAGTCATGAACATGTGCTTTTTACATTACTGTCTAAATTTATAGTTATTTGGGATAAAGAATATTTACCTCTCTCTACAATAAGGAAGTAGGCCTTCTTGATTGATTTTTCTCTTCTTTATTGTCATATCTTCATGGTTCTTCACATGCTTAGTCATTTTTAGTTAAATGCTAAACATTGTGAATTTTACCTTCTTAATTGCTTGATATTTTTGAATCCCTGTACATATTTTTGAGCTTTGTTCTAGGACTCAGTTGATTGGAAATAATTTAATCTTTAAAAGTCTGCATATTTTTTCCTTCCATTTACTATTTAATTGGTGCCTTATAGGTATACACAAAGGTAGGGAGGTGTTCAAGTTTTCTAAAAAGAATAATGTTTAGTCAGCAGCCAATTTTGTTGCTAAGTTAAAATTCTTCTCAATATTCTACCTGATGACCTCCTATTATCACCATTTCTAATTTAGCTGGTAAGAATAAGAACTATTCCTGGGCCTTATGCATGTCCTGGTGATTATTCCTTTTTATTCAGATGGTTCTTTCCATGACTCTGGAAAGCTTCCCTATTGTCATGTACATACTATTATTTTTCAGCTAATTCATCAAGGAGAACACTGCAGATCTCTCAAGTTCTTTCTCTATGTACTTATCTCCTCTCTGGTCCCTTGCCCTGCAAACTATAGGTCTCTTGGTCTCCTCAAATTCCCAGGTCTTATTTTTTAATGTAGGGAAACTAAAAACTCCACCTGAGTTCTCCGTTATGTGCTACAATCTGTGAACTCTATCTAGGCAAAGTAGGTTAGGGCAATCTTGTGGCTCCTCTCATCTCCTTCCCATCTCTCCTGAAATTCTCCTTAATTGTTTGATGTCCAGTTCCTAGAAACTACTACTGCATATATTTTGTCTGATATATTTTCAAGTTGGTTCAGGTGGGAGGGCAAGTCTGATGCCTATTATTCATCTTTCCCAGAAGTAGAATCAGGAATTCTTATTTTGATTAAGAGAACACATTTTGTTGAATCTGTTGAGTTTGTTTGTTTTCCCTTGTTTTCCATCATTCCCAATAAACCATCCACATTCACTGTCACTCAAGACAGTCTTGACCCAGTCTTAATCATGCGTTCTTTGGAGTACTTACTATAGCCAGCCACTTCACTAAGTGCTAATGATATAGAAACAAAACCACAACTACATGGTGAGGAAGTCTATGGCCAGAACGACCATCCTGGTTTCTAAATGTTGGGTTGTTCAGATTGGCAACCACTTGTTTTGACCTCATCTAACTGCATATAATTTTACTCCACCTACTAGTCCCACTGCTTCACATTGGGCATTAAATGTGCCTAATTCATTTAGACAAGAGGATACTTTTAAGCCTTAAACACCTTTCCTTAAGAAAGTCAATTTTTCTCTTCATGTCATCTCTCTCTAGTATAGGAAATATGTTTTCCTCTCTGTTATTCAAGCCTGTATTTATTTTGTTTTCTTCTTCTCATTAATTTTATTTGGGCAAAAGAACAACAATCATGTTTAAGCTTAGGATGAGAAACAACACAGCAGAGTTCCATAAATAGAGTTTAATTGCTGTAATTTCTTACATTAATTATATATCAACTGATAATTTTAAGGCATATTTATTGAGCACCATCAGCTTTCAGAGGTACCCATCTTTCTCCCTCTTTTTCAGAGTCTCTATCCTTGTTCAGAATAATCAACTATCATTTGACACATGGTATAATAAGTACCTAATGAAATCCCAATTAAAATTGTATTTGAGACACTTAATTTTAGAGATAAATTAGAAATAATTACATGATTCAAGAATCCACATCAGACAGGAGAGACACAACTATATCTTGACTAACTGGAAAGGACAAGCACAGATGAAGCCTTTTAATGTGCTTTCCAAAACCTGTTATAAAACATTATTGTACCTCAGCAGATGGTACCGGGAGATGTCTTTTTTTTTTTTTAAATAGGCAGTTCCCTTTCATATGCTGACTTGAATGATTTTAGTTCTCATTATTACTGTCATCTGTTAGAGACCAAAAAAAAAAAAGAGGGGGGAGGGTGAGCACATTATTTTCCATAAGGCAAGAACATCAGTATGGAGCCAGCCTTTGAGCACACTAAGTTTAATTTACTAAGCTGCAATAAGCAGGAGCATTCACGGGCTGTCTCCTAGCTGTTCATTTCAAACAACTTATCTTCATTTGGAACTAAGACACTTGGTGCAGACTGAGTACCACACTTCCTTGCTCTCTCTTCCCTCTACCTCACCCCCAGCTAATTTTTTCCCTCTTAAAATTTAATGAATTCTGGAACCAATCAAAAGCAGACTCTTAAACACCAGACAGGTAAAAGCTTCAAAAGCTTCTCTCAGGGTTCCAAAGGTCATTTTTAAAGCCTAGGATCAAAAGATATTTTATTTTCTCGGAGGGAACTATTGAGTCTCTCAGGAAGAGCAGAAAAGTCCACCCAGCTATGCTCAGAGCTTCCTCTCCAACCCTTGCAACATCCTTGTGCAGAGGACAACAGGCATATTTAGCTTACCTGGGGACACTGTTAACCATGCATTTCTGATCTATGTAATTTACTGTTAAAGACACAATAGTATCTAAAAGAAAACAACTGTTACAAAATCCACTCTTTTTGGTGGGAGCTGTTCCTAAGTAGGATTTTAATTTTATCTCCTGATTGAAAATACCTGATTAGCCATAGCCAGATCCCTAACTGCAAAATGACACATGACACTATTTTAAGCCCCCTCCCAGATGGATATCATTGTGCTTGCTTATCCCTCTGAACAGAGTCCACATTTTGGGCAGTGGAATATGATGAAGGCATTTATTACCATCCTGACACACAAAATGGGAAAAAGTGTTCACAGCTGATTCATGATGTTCAAAATATATAGATAAGGCAAGGAAAGAGATTTAAACATAAAAGAGGATAATAAGTGTTCAGTGTCATAAAAATCCATGAACACAAAACCAAATGTAGTTTTCATTTCATTAAAAAACATGAAATATTTTGTTTCCTTGTAGACTTTAAATATGTGCATAAGAGACATAAGGAGAACCTTCTTTCACTAACCAACCAATTTCACTCAGGTCAAGCTAGGTTCATAGGGAAGATGTCAATTTGGGAGCCTGGTATTAGTAATTATTGAATCAACTTTTCTAAATCCATGGCAGAAGCTAAACAACTATTACTGTACAGGGAGGAAGGGGCATTTTGTCATGGCAACCTGACTACACGTACCTGAAATGGACAAAATGTAGAATCTTCACCAAGATTCAACAGGAATAAACCCAGAGAATCAAGGGTCAAATGTTTTCACTCATTTTAAAAGGTGGGACCTAAACCCAGGCTTGAGTGAAAGGAATCAAACTCATGTATTAGATCCAGCAAAGGCATAGCAACACATAATCTAGGGCAATCATAGATATGTACAGGGGGCAAAGGGGAGAGGGAGGGTGGGGGAAGGGGAGAGGGAGGGAGAATAAGGAGGGATGTAGGACGACAATCAATAATGTAGCATACTCTTTACCCCTGAGAATCCAAAAAAAACTTATTCAATCATTTAATTCTGTAAAATTCACAATCTAAGTATTTATATCACTTCTCAAGGCAAAATATATAAGAATCAAGACTGGGGTATGGGTGATATGGGGATGATTCTGGTTTAAGAACATATGCATATCATATTGTTACTTTATGTGTATTTATGATTGTATAATTACTCAACTCTTTAATAAAAATTTAAAAAATATTCAGCAGCAAGTATTCAAGAAAAAGTGAATTTTGTTGGAGTAACAGGAAAAAGGCAAAGGAGGGTCTATGACCAAGTTCTTGAAATTCTCATAAAATGGTGATCAATTCATCATGTTTTCTGGAATATCTCTATCTCTAAAACCATCCTTCACAACCACAGACATGACAGAAAATCAGGCAGCCTTAATAAGATAGATTTAAAACATCTCAATTTTCTAATGATTTCAAAGTTTAAAATCAAGGTATATTTCTATTTGGACCTCTAAGAGCCTCTGAGGGAGGAAATTCTTTGTCCATAAGAGAACACTGATTTATTTAAGGAACCAGGCTGGAGAAACCAGGATACCTAAGTTCCTACATAGTGTGTGCAGTTTTCCTTCACCAGCAACAAACCTCTGTCAAATAAACTGCCCTTCTTAAAGTTAGAACTAGGGCACTTATACATCAGTCTCCACTCTCTGCATTGCTCTTTCTCATACCCCAAAACAAAATTTTTTTTCTAAACATAATAGGCACTGCCAGGCTTGTTTTTCACCTTTCACCTAGGTATCACTTCCTCTGGGAAACCGCCCAGCTCCTTGGAATAGGGTAAGTCTCCCATGTTTTACATCCACAGCACCTTATACTTCACCTACCCCATTATTCATCACGTTTAAAGTTTAATTGTCAATAGAAATTGGTCTTTTAATTAATCTGAGCCCTAATTGTGGATAATGAACTGAATTCTGCCTAAACATCACTCCCCTACTAATTCCATATTGAGAGTCTCTTAGAATTTAAAGACCACATGTTAGAACTCATTGACCTGATCTAATTCCCCTAGTTTATGAAAGAAGAAATAAGCACAACTCATGCTAACGCATCCAATTTGAGGCAGGCTTAAACTAAAATTCTGGTTAAACTATTCAACACAAGCAATTTCTATTAAATGTTGAGATTATTTTTTAACCCATTGCAAGATATCTGGTCATGTTTCCTACTTTTTTATTAGCTCCAGCTAAAGAAGAGTGTGTGGATATTGGCAGCCAACAGAAGTAGGAATGACCATTTTTCAATTTTTGGACATCTACAGTCTGAACCCTTTTCCTAGTTTTGGAGAACACTTCATTGTATGGATCTTGGTCATAGGATAACACGATAATTTATCATCCACATTGGAAAACTATAAAGAGCTAAAGGAGGCATGATTAATAATCTTGTCAGCACAAACTAGGGCTGTCCCAGATAAACCAGAATATATAGTCAGATGAATCTCAGAAAGTCAGTACTTAACTCCTATAACAGAAATCATCAAGAGAAAAACAATTCCGTTCCCTGTTCCTCAACAGCTAGAGCATGGGCATCCATATTGGCTCAATCAACATATTCTCCTTGAGGGAATGATGTAAAAATATAGTGGGTATTAAAAGAGATAACTAGTAGTAGCAATTATTAATAGTTTATAGTGGCAATTTATGAGTGTCCAATGGCTACAGAGCCAGCAAAAACATCCTAGTCATATTTTGTTGTTTTCAATTTGACCAAAACTGGATATGGTAGCTACTCTTCAAAGACGGTTCTCAGTGAATCTAGTCTCTGGGTATTTAATCCCTTATGCACTTCCATTTCACAAAGAATCTGGACTGACCTATGACTTGTTTTAATCAGTAAGTATGGAGGGAAGTGGTGCCATGTCAGTACTAGATCTAAATCTTGAGAAGGCCTAGACCCTTCTACTTTGTGTTTCAGGGAGCTCTGATCTACCATGTGAGAAGTCTAGTTACTTTTCTAAAGAGACCATATGGAAAGGGAGAAACCTATGATAACAGAATCAGAGAGACCTAGTAGTTCAACTACTTCTGAATATGTTTAATATGTGAGGGAGTCTTTGAGCATTCAACTCAGATGAGTGTAGCCCCAGGCAATATCACATGTAAAAGAACAACCCACAGAATTAGAAAAAACAGTGTTTCCTAAAACCTATAAGAATCAGGGTGTTTATTATATGCTGGTAGATAACCAAAACTCTAATAGTCATTTGATCAGTCTATCTTAATTATTCCCATGTCATGAATCTGGTTCTCTAATTTTCCTGTTTCAGTTAGTATTCATGCAAACCTCTTTTCTTTCCTTATTTACTGGTAACTTTTTCTAAGCCCAGTTATCTCTGCTTTTTTATACTCTAGATCAAGTTCCCCCAACATTTCAAACATGAGGGCTCTATTTTTATTTTAAAAAGTGCATGTAATATATATACTTTTAGTTCTGGAAAAGAGCTGTTAGGAATGTATCAATAGCCTTACGTGAATTCATATATGAAAACAAAGAAATAAACATCCATGTGAGTGGCTTATTATGTATTTATTACTTGGGAGGTTTGTGAACCTTTGGACTCTTGCCATAGCTCCCCACCTGTATGGGTCAGCTTTTCTAGAAGGTGAACAAAATGCTTCACAAGAACAACTTAGAGAACAAAGGTTCTATTTGGGCTCAGTTTCAGAGGTTCCAGTCTATGATTGGCTGGCGCCATTGCTCTGAGCCTGAAATAAAGCTAATAGTCATGTCAGGAGGACATGATAGAGGAAAACTGCTCAGCTCATGACAGCTGGGAAGCAGAGACCAATTAGGGGACCAGGGACAAGGCACACCAAAGGCATGCCCCCATGATGTACTTTCTTTTCTTTTCTTTTTTTTAAAGAAAGAGGGACAGTGAGAGAGAGAGAGAGAAAGAGAAAATCATTTTTTTTATTTAGTTTTTCATTTGGCTTTCATTGCTCCAACACTTCATTGTGTACATGGTGCTGGAGTTTGAACTCACGTCCTTGTGCATGCCAGGCAAGCACTGCAACCACTAAGCCACCACTCCAGGCCCCATGACCTACTTTCTAGCAATGTCCCACCTGCACCTCTCAGTAGTCCATTCAGCTATAAGTAGATTAATTCATTGATGAAATCAGAGCCCTCATGATTCCATGACTTCCCCAAAATCCCCACCTCTGGACATTACTGCATTGAGAACCAAGCTTTCAAAACAAGAAATTTGAGGGGACATTCAAGATTCAAAGGATAACACCACCCTCAAAGTCCATGTCCCACAGGATAGGAACTACATGTTTCTCCTTTAACATTTTCTTAAGATGAAGGAGTAACCAAAACACACTATTTGGAGAGGGAGAGGAAAAAAATCTGGAAAACAATGTAGTTCTCAACCGATAATATCACTGAGTACAGACAGAACACATCTTTAATATTTTTAAATCCAAGAAACTGACTATCTTCAGAGAATATATTACAGGAGTATGCAGTGGGATCATCATTTCAGAGAGGAATGGCTCACAGACATGCTCAAGTCATGCTAACAAGGCACATCAAAGTTAAAAGTAAAGCTATGCATGAATTCTAACTTACTGGTTAACCAGTATTCCCCCTTAATCTGGTCATTTCCCTTGCCTTTATTCCTCCTTTAAGCTGGAAGGAATCTACAGATACACCTTTTCCTATCTGGCCACCAAGTAACTGCCATGAAAAAAAAATAATTATTCTTGGTTGGAAAGGAGATGCCAAAATTTAAAAGATAAACTATTTTTAATTTGGTGGTCTTGTATTGCAGGCCACAAAACTTTTCTGATTGGAAGAAAATAATTAGGATAGAAAGGGGAATAGCTTCCTTCTTGATAACAAATCCAATCCAGCATTTCGTCTTATTAAATTAGAAAAATGCTACCCAGACAAACTCAGTAATAATTTCACCTCACTGTATGTTTAATGTGAACCCAGCAGTTACTTCAAATAGGGTCATTTTTCAGCTGCACAGGTGTCTCTCTGGAGATAGTCCTAGGAATATCTTATACATATTTGTATTTTAAAACAGGCATATAACACTTTAGAGAAAACTAAGAAGCTCTTCTCCATGATGGATGGATAGTCCAGAGCTCAGCACAAGGGCTGGGAGTTTATAACAGAAACATCCTAAATTGATATGACATTTTTATAGAAGATATTTTAACCTTAAAGGTAATATAAAATAATGGCATTAGTGAGAGGTTAGACAAATGGGAAAGTTTCAGCTTTTGTTTTCTGGCTTAAAAATGACCAATACAACTTTTCCCTAGTAGACTATAACACTCAGGCATTCAACTTTCTTCTACTTTTCTGATCATTAGCTCTTGGAATTTCTCTAGAAATAGAGCAACTTCTTTCCCAGGTTCTATGTCTAGATTCACTGCCACTATCCCATCATCCCATTTCAAATGAGTCCCAAATTAATAATTATAGGTATCCATCATGATATAATAATCCTTTTCTTCAATTAAAAAATATCATTTTTGAACAGATCTGCTTTTCTCTCTCTCAACTGAGACCCTGGGCCTTGCTAGGAATCATTAGCCACTGAATGGATATAAGAAATTCAAACATATTATGAAAATCTTTGAATAATTCAGTTAACGAGTCAGTCAGCCATAAGAGGCAAATGCCCAAGAAATCAGGCTTCATTAGCTAGCTGCTGGCTTCATGTAGAGCAGCCCTAAGGAATCTGAGTACTAAAAAATATCCCATATGCCCAGTCTTCTCTACCACAGCACACCAGGAACTTCTCTAAATGTTAAAAAAAATAGGGGAAAGCAGAGGCAATCTGGGTCATGAATATTTATCAAGTCCCTACACTGGTCCAAACACCACCCCAAACACATATATACTATTTCATCTAGTTGTCTAATCAGTCATGTTATCTATTACCTTCCCATTTTCCACTTTACAACTGAGAATCTTGAAATTCAGAGCTACCCATGGTCATGTAGCTAATAAATGATAAGAAGCAAATTTAAACATGGGTCTGGCCAGCTCTACATCCCACACACTAGCTCCATGTGTGAACAAGCAAGACTGGAAGAGAATGACATATACAATAAACCAATATGAAGTACCAGTTTGCAACTTAGTATAAAAATATATATACATATGAAGTTTAATGAGGCAACACAAGACTCCTATATTTTGTAGGAATGTGTTCTGAGACAAGTCTGTGGGCCATCTTTCCTCTTTGCATGGTCTACCCATAGCTGGCATCTGGAAACCTCCTGTCAGCCAAAAGCTCAAATACTTTTCACAATCATCTTGAGAACACTGCCATTGTTTTGTAAAAAATGCTGAATTTCCAGCATTTGTACTTCTAGCCATGTAACAAAAGAATATATACCTTTCATGTAAATAATTACTCACCATAGATTTCTAACTGTTAAGAATATACTATTGATTATTAAAGACCGTATTTACTTTTGTTAGGCTGAGTTTTCCCCTTGATTCAGATAATATCACAACAGTTTGGTCTGGAACAATAAGTCTAATATACTAGAACAGACATTTTAAATTTACATTTTCATCAAAGTTGGTCATTGTAATGGAGCTTATTCCCTCATTATCATCTTTAATGCTCCATACAAAGGTCCTTAACTCTGGCTAATAATCGGTAAATGTAAACTACATAGGAACAGACTTAGGAACAGATTGTGAGGCATATAATAAAATCATTAAAACCCTCTGTAGTTAGAGATGAAATTTTTGGTGCGTGAATCTGGTGCTTTGGGACCTTTGAATCAGGCTGAGAGGAGACAATTTGTCCTCATTCTGAAGAGAGAGGGAGCTTCTTGGCAGTAATGAGGGTTGTTGATGAAGGCTTTCAAGACGCACCGTCAAGTGGAAGGCTGCTCCTTACAGGGCTTTCTTCCCTGCTGGTGCGTGTCAGGAAACTCTTCTGCCTTTAACACATTTTTAGACGGGGAATTGAAGATCTCATTCACAAGATCATCTAAGACTTGCAGAACTGCTGCTTTCCCTAGCCAAGTCTCAAATGGGAAAAGGGATGGAGACAGAAGTAGGGGCCTGGGAGCAGATTGTGGGGACTACAGCTCCCACTAGGTGTTTTTAAATAGCAGTTCTCTCTCTGTAACATGAAATTAGAGCAGAAATATAAGGGGTGCTGCAATGTCTATAAGCAGGGGCTATGGAACAGCAGGGGAAGAATTTAATGACATGAGATCTGATTCTATCATATAAGGTTCACATCCCTAAAGAAACTATTTTGAAGAAGTGAATGAAATATTCTCTTCATTTTCTGATAGTAGAAAGTTTATGAGGAGGTGCATTCATATCCATTGTCACAATAATACTGTGTCCTAAACATGTCAAAGCTGTTTGGCTTAAAACAACACTACCCAATTATTTGGGTGCTCTTGCTGATCTAGGCCAGGTTTGGGTGATATTGACCAGGCTCACCATGTATGTACAATCACAATCAACTAGACCTGGGCTACAGACTGGCATGTCTAGGGTTTCCCTGGTTGGGATGACATGGCTCTCATTTATAAATCAGAAGGATAGCCCAAGCATGTTCTCAAAAGAGTAAGTGGGAAATCTCAAGTGCCCCAGGTTGCAACACATTTGCTAAAGTAAATCATGTGATCAAACGCAGTGTAGGTGCAAAGGAGCTGCAAGCTCATAGGACAATGTGTATGGACACATTAATTGGAGCCCTTACTGCACTCAGTCAATCAAACGGGTCCTTTAGGGACAAATTCTAAACAGAATCTTTACCACTGGTAAGCTCATGACTCCCTATGACTATCCTCTAGGTAAAAATAACCTTGAACCATACAAATCAGCTAAATAAATGGGAATAGCACAATTGGAGTTATTGAATCTTATCTTTACAGATGTGCTCTCATTAGACTTTACCAACCATATATTAGGAAAGGTAGAGAGCTGAGAAGACCAATAGCTAGTAAGTAATTTAGTCTTCCCATGTCGTGGACTGCAAAATGCTAAAAATATGCATTTTTGAAGGTTAGAACATACAAAATCACCAACCAAGTAAGGAAAACTGAAGCTAGAGGTTGACATAGCACAATTTCCCATGGTATTTGTGATTACAAATTAGGCTATTAAATGAATTGCTTACTATAATGATATATAAAAGTGGCAAAGTTAACGTCCCCCTAAGGACTTCCAGTTCTACAGTTCCTGACTCTTGTGGGTTTAAATTTGTAACCTTTCATTGCACTCAAGTAGCTTTTGCATTTAATTATTTTGGGGGAGAATGTAATAGGGAAGGATGGAAAGGGAGAGGATAATAAATGAGCACATCACTACTCAAAGATCATTTTCTTATAGCTGATGTTGTGTGCTATACTCCCTATTCACAATTCTACTTCCTATCCTCTAAAGGAAGGAAGCAGGTACATCCAGCCTCTTTTCTGCTTCTCCAGCATTCCAGCTGAGGAACAGGTAGAGGATGTTAAGGTAGTTCCAGGATCTGGACTGATATAAAGAGAACATTTCTCCCGCTCCCCCAATACCTCCAAAAATAGTCAGCAATAACCTGCTAGTGTTCAAGTCCAGCTGTGGACTATTTTATTTTACATCATGCATGGGGGGATCTAGCTCCAAATAAAGCATGTCCAAATTCCCATCTGAAGTGGTTGTTTGCATAGCAATTCTAAAACATGAAGCATTCTTCAATGGTAGCTTTATAAGCTGTGTTTTGAGTGCTGTTGTTGTTGTTGTTGTTGTTTTCCTTCTCCTCCTTAGCCAAGAGATTAAGGTCAAAGCCCTAACAATCCTTTAAGATACTCCTCTACTCCAAAATTATTAATTACCCTAAAAGAACAACTGGTGGAATCTAACAGAGGAAAATGTGAATCACATTTCCTGACAAATGATGGTTTTTTTTTTTTCCAGGATCTCAACTTCTCTCCTTGTAAAGCCAAGATTTGGTTAATAAGAAGACAAAAATACAAAAATTGATTTCTAACTTGAAGTCTCATCTTTCAGAACATTTCATGCACTTCATGCACTTGAGGTTAGATACATGACTAAATACAGACTTTGCCTTGAGGATCTCACCATCAACTGAAAATTTTGAGTCTTTAAAAGGCACTTTGAGGGACTGAAATGGTGGCTCAGCAGTTACAGAGCTTGACTGGTATGCACGAACGAGTACACGGGTTCAAACCCTAGCACCATGTACACAACAAAGTGTATGAACAACGAAAACCATATGAAAAACTAAATAAAATTGATTCTCTCTCTCTCTCTCTCTCTCACTGTCCCTGTCTCTCAAAAAAAAAAAAAAAGAAGGCATGATAAATGTTGTTTACCAGGTACTAACAGAGGCCCAGGAAGAAAGACCATCCATCTCCGAGGAAAATAAAAGATCAAGAAGTGTCCACCATTCTGCTATGATCTGGCTGTAGAGTACTCAGGAAAGTACCTTTCTCACATATGATGGCCAAACAGGTATGTAACCTTGCTAAAACCAAGGTATACAACCTGGGATAACAACTTCACCTCTCATCTAAGCTTCCTCACAAATAAAATGGAGTTTATAGGGACTAAATTAGTTGATTTATAAAGTAGCCACCACAGTGTCTGTCGTATACTTATCATTAAATAAACATCAGACATTTTTTATTGCTATTGCTAAAATGGGTTAATGTTTAGTGTTGCCAGTTGCTACCCTAGTATCTCCTTTAATCCTCACCATTTAGAAGATAAATATCCTGAGGAATTTATAAGATTTGAGCCATAGTTTTCTTTCCGCTCCCCCAATTTAAGCATAGGTTAGTGGCTAAATGGCTCTATAACCTCTCCAAGTCTCTCTTCCCAGTCTATACCACCTTGCAGTTATTATGTTGAAAGTTTAGGGAAAAGAAGAGGATGATGCATACAATGAAATAGTTTGGAATACCAGTTCATAACTCAGTTGTAAGAAGCATGTAAATTCAGGCATGGGAATTGAAAATTACAGCATTCCGAAACCATTAGCATGGCGTAAAGAAACTGCATAATCCAATGGGATTTAAAGGTAATACTATGTGAGAAGACAGTACAATAGAATTAATTATTTATGATTCTAACATCAAGAGAAAGTCAAATTATGTTCAGTTTTTCTATTGGAGAAGTGAGGAAAGCTGGGCATGGTGGTGCCTGCCTATAATCTCTTGGGAAGCTGAAATAGGAGAATTGCTTGAGCCCTTGAGTTTAAGACAGAGTAACATAGAGAGCCCTTGTCTCAAAAAAAAAAAAAAAAAAAAAAAAAAGAGGGACCAGAGCAGTGGCTCGGCAGTTGTGGCACTTGCCTGGCATGCACACTTACGCAGGTTCAAACTCCAGCACACCATGTACACAGCTAAGTGTCGGAGCAACGAAGCCCATGTGAAAAACTCAATAAAAATTGATTCTGTCTCTCTCTCTGAATCTCTCTCTCTCTCTCTCTCTCTTGCTGTCCTTCCCTCATAAAAAGCAATTTTAGAAAAAGAAAGAAAGAAAAAAGAAGGAGGAGGAGAGAAGCATGAGCTATTTTAAAGAAATTCTATGAAAA